>CAUYSK010002464.1:0-35000 GCA_963575035.1 Avahi laniger | reverse complement strand
CACTGGCCAAATTGGAAAACTATTACTTTTTCATTTTTGGCCAATCTAATGAGTAAATTAACAACTTCTTTAATTTGAATTTCACTGATTACTAATGAAGTTGGAGATTTTTTAAAATGTTAATTGGTCATAATTATTTTTGTTTTTTGTGAGTTATGTATCCATATAATTGGTCTGCTTTTTCTATTTTGTCTTTTTAAAGAGTTATTTATATGTTCTGAGTATATATTCTTTATATAGTATTTTTATTGCATTTTATTGTGTATATTTTGTATATTGAGTGTACATATATCTTCTACTAAAGGGAGGGAAGGGCATGCCTTTAACCTGCATTTGGGTGAGGCAAAGACATAAAGCGTAACTAGAATGTTTGTGCCCTCACAATACCTTGGAATAATAATATAAAAAAAAAATAAAAAAAAAAAAGAAGTAGATAAAACTATTGTGGGGGTTTAGAAAAAAAAAAACAGGAAAGTTGGAAAACAATTAAAAAGGATTTATTATGGAGAGCCTAGAAATGCACGAACATACTGGACTTGAAAATAATACTGTTTTTCATCTTCAGTCTCTTTGGTCAGTAAAAATTCAGAAGTTAATATACATCATTGGGGCAAAACTCAAAAAACTATATGGCTCTTAAAATACTTCTTATAGAAATAAATAAACAAAACCATAGGCTTGATAGCCACACCAGTTGTTAAAACTTCTGAGCTAAATAAGGTGGCACCCAGTAGATTCTTATATCTGAATAACAGACTCCTAAAAAAATGATGCATGTGGTTTCACAAAATTTGGTAAGAATCATGTCTCTAAAAGATTTGTGAGTGAAGTTACCAACACCTATTGTCAACTGAAATTGAATAGTTAAAAAAATTGAGTTTTATATTTGCAAGAATGTTACCAGATTTTTGAAGATGTTAAAAAAACTTCCAGTCTACCATTTACTATAGGCAGAGAATAAACAGAAAATGCCTCAGAGGCAAGTGAAAAGATCCATAGAGCAGAACTCCTGCCAGGGAGGGGAGTCAGGGTCTGTTCAAGAAAATTTTCTACTGTAAGATTAGGAGAACATGATGATATTAGCTCAGTAGGATTTCAGAATTCCTAGGGATTGGTGGCTATAATACATCTCCCATTTCTCCCATTTTCAAATGGAAGTATTTGTTGCAGGTATGCTGTCCCCGTTTCACAATCATATGTTGGGTATACAAGTGGAGAATAACTTGTCTTTTCAGTTAGTGGGTCCCCACATAAAAATAACTAATTCCAGACCTAATTTAGATCATCAAATCCTGGGTACCAATTGATAAATCTTTGGGAGCAGGTGGATGAATTTTGTGTGTAGAAGGATAATGAGTAACTGTGATTAAGAGAGTAGAAAAGTAGTAGATTTAACTTTTTTTTGCAATAATAACCCTTCTCTGCATTAATGTCTTGTATGTCTTGTGCCTTGTGACTTGCTTTATCCAATTGGATATTAAAAGGCACGACAGATCGAGAAGTTAAAATATGTTTATGTGACTGGGCTTGCTTTCCTACTCTATTGGTTCTCCTTCAGATAATATTAACACATGTGAATTAGACTCCAGTTGAATTTGTAGGGAGAAGCCAAGCACACGGGATGTTTATAAACAAGACTAGCCTAAATATGGTGACCTGCAGCAGAATTCAAAATGATAAACAGGAGAACAGATGCTTACTGAAGTTTGCTTTTGAGTTTTAGGGTGGATTCTATGCAGCATTGTTGTGACACTGCAGATTGATATAAACTGTGAATTTTGTACTGGAGGCATAACTGCTTTTAGAGATAGATAAACATTCTTGGCTTAAACTAATACAGGAGGACACTTTTTCATGTTAATGAAATTAAACATGATGATAAATATTTTTGTTCCTAAAACTCAACATTTGAAAAAAAATTTCTCCCTCTTGGGTTATTTGAGAAAAGCTTTAGGACATAAATGGGAAGGAGAGCTCAAAGGATCCATCTTTCTATGAATATAATTTGCTATTTAGTACTTTCGATATCAAAACTTTATAAAAGTTTACTTATGGAATTATGTACTATTTATAACATAAAATTGAGGAAATTAGTGTATTTCAGTTCTTTTATTTCCTTAGCTGATATTAATTTGAAATGAGGAGAAATCTTTTTTTGGTATAGTGGGTTATTATGGGAAGTTTAAATTTTTGGCTTTGTATTTTAAATTTCAAGTACATGAAATTACCTCAGAAAGAAAAAAATCATCTACATCATCATCTATTCCTCTCAAAAATTTCTACATTTTTTCCTATGTGTATGTGGTTTGTATGAAAGATGTAAGGGTATTTATTTTATAGATTGTGGAATTATCTAAATTATTGTGGGTTGGAAGTGAAAATAATATGTGACCAATTATGTTTCTTTGTTTCAAGAGTGTTCTTTTAAAGTAAACACTATTAACATTGCATAATTTATATTAGACTATAATTCTCTAATACACTCCTATTATAATTTTTAATTTGTAATATTTGGCATATTTCTTTCATAATTTTAGATGTGATTTTAGTGTTATTTTCTGGTACTTATGACTAGTTTTAGAGAACTAAAACTATACAAAATAGACTTTTATAGATAAATTCATAAAGCCTCAAAACTGCCAGGAAAAATAAACAATAATATTAGCATCATAAGACATATGTACTTTTAGGTCTTAAAAAATGAATGTGCAAAAAGAATCTTTTAGCAGTCTCTCATTTTTCATTATGTTTTAAAAATTACATTAAGATTTTATTTATTGTATTTTTGTTGTCATTATTTCTATTGAAGAAACTGGGTTAATTGATATAGCGCTTTCCAAAGTCTGAATTTTGCAGATTACATCCTCACAGTATACATCTGTATATTCTATAAGTCAGTAATAACATATACAGAATATTAGATATTTTTGACAAGAATGCTTCATAGAGTAATTTATGCTCTTTTACCAGGAAGAAATAATGGCTGGATACCATCTCTTTATATTATCTACTGACTGTAAATGCCTAACTTCATTAAGATATTAGTGGTTGCAAAATGGTGATATTTTAATCCTGTCAATCTTTATATTTTGTATCAAAATATTTCACAAAATGAATTTTCCATATTTTATATTTAGAAATGATTATTAGTAAACACAGGATAAATTGTTCAACTTTTCCTTTATTCACCAGTTTTAAAAAATGATTAGCTCTTATATATTTTATTTTTATAAATTTATGAATTTAAGTAAGTTTGCAATGTCTTAATCAATTGCAGTAATTATCCTTAATGATGCTCATTTTAGCTCATCTTTTGTTACTGGTATCCTCTACAAATTGGATTCTTAAGTGTGTGACACAATCCTAGTCGTATTTGTATTAATACTTTACTTTCTATGTCATATGAAAAGATATCATAGTTTCCTCTGGTACGTTTCGGAAATGTTGAAGCCAAATGAGATTTCATAGTAAAATGCTAAAAGAAAGTGAACGTGAAGTAGAAACTAGGCCTACTATCTGAAGACAACTATCTGAAAAGTTTGGACTTTTAAAAGTAATAGAGGAACTTCTTTGTTTAAGCTCCAACATATAGAGAATTGCAGCACACAAAAAAGGTGAACAAACTGAAAACCAGTGACTTTACTTGAACCATCAGAAACTGAAGTGTCAGAGCAAATCACAACCCTCAAGTCTGGACAGACAGTCAAATACAACATTACAAATGAGATCAGCTTACCTGCAGCAGAACCCACTAGAGTCATAAACTGGTAGTTTCCTTTAAATGGTTGCTTTTATGAACTTTTGGAGGCTGCGTATAGACTAGGTTGAGGGTGAGAAACTACAGTCTTGGGTATTGGCAGCTTTCATGGATTTTATTTCCCATCTAAGTTCTCACAGTGAAGAACCAAAACAGATCGGCTCATGGTTTTAGCAAAAGAAGAGGAAGAAAAAACATAGTGAAAAATACATAGAGGGTTCTGCATATCAAAGGCATACTCTACAGGTGAAAAGACTATCAGAATGTTATCCTGCCAAGCAAAAGGGTATTTCTTTCACTCTAGAACCCATTAGCCTTCCTGTCTCACCTAAGGATTAAAAAAATGCTAAGATACACTTGTGAAGGTTAAAGTACAGGAACATAAGACCACTAAAAGATGAAGATTTAATAATAAGATTATGAAACTCTTTCCCTCACCCATAGTTAATGATCACATCAATAGAACTTCAGTATAACAAAAGAGGAAATCAGCTGAAATAGCATTAAAATTTGTGTTCTACCCGATGAGGTGTTAGGAACCCCAGAGACAATAGCAGAAACAGAAACAAGGAAACAAGGAATCAGAATCACTGGGCATCTCTACAGCTACAACATTAAACACAGCCCAACTCCTAGCCAGATTAATATAGAACCTCATATAAAATGCCTAATTAACTCAGTTTGTATTACTTTATACACTGTGTTCTGTTTTCGAGAATAATTTGAAATCATGCTAAAAGACAAGATATAATATTCTAAAGAGGCAAGGAAAGAATCAGAACTAGATTCAGATATGGCAGGACTATTGGAATTAATAGACTTGCAGTTTACAACAATTATGATTAATATGATAAGGGCTCAAACAGAAAAAGGAGATAATTTGCAAGAACTCTGCCTTAGTTCATTTTATACTGCTGTAATAGAATACCTGAGACTGGGTAATTTATAAAGAACAGAAGTTTATTCTCTCACAGTTCTGAAGGCCAGAAAGTCCAAGATCAAGGTGGGGCCTTCTTTCTGCTTTCTCGAATGGCAGAAGAGCGGACAAGAGTGAGTGAAATCAGTTCCACAAGCTTTTTTAATAGTGGCAATAAACTATTCATGAGTACAGAGTGCTTTTGAGCTAAACATCGCCTATTAGGCCCCACCTCCAAACATGGTTGTGTTGGTGATTAAGTTTATAGCACGTAAATTTTGGAGCAACAAAAACATTTGAACCACAACATATAAGTAAGTAATATAAGCAGAAAGATGCAAGTCAAAGAGAAAAACAAAAGGAAATGCTAGAAATTGAAAACACTGTAACAGAAACGAACAGCAACTTTAATGAGGCCTTTAGAAGAGTAGAAATGAATAAGTAAATAAGCATTGAGCTTAAATATGGGTTAATAGGAACTTCTCACACTGAAATACAAAGAAAAAGATAACAATAAAAACATCCAAGATTGGAAGGACAGTTTCAAATGATATAACACATACAGAATTAGAACACAAGAAGATAGAAAGAATAAAGCAGAAGAAATACTTGAAGTAATAAAGAACCTTCCAAAATTAATGGTAGACATCAAATCACAGATTCGGAAGCCTCAGACAACACCATGCATAATAGAGAACAAAAAAAATGTCTACACTGAAGCATATCATATACAAACTACAAAAAACCAAAGACAATGAGATAACCCTGAAAGAATACAAAAGGGGAAAAATTACTTATAGTGAACAAGGATAAGAATTACAAGAAGCTTCTTGATGAAATTGTACAAGCAAAATAATGTGGAGTGAGATACTTAAAGTGTTAAAATTTAAAAAAATATTAAAAATCTACCAAACTACAATTCCATATTCATAAAATTACCCTTTAAAAGGAGAAATCAAGACTATTTCAGACAAATAAAAAATGAGAGAATTCATTGCCATCAAAACTACCTTGAAAGAAATGTTAAAAAAGAAAGTTATTCAGTCAAGAAGGAACATAATGGTGACAAGTAAAATGGATTGAATAGTGACCCTCAAAGAGTATGTCCAAATTTAAACCCGAGTACCTGTGAACGTGACTTAATTTGGAAATAAAATCTTTGCTGATACAACTAAGTTAAGGATGTCTAGATGGGATCATCCTAGATTATGGATGTGACCTATATCCAATGATTCATACTTAAAGGAAAAATGAGAACAAAGATTGAAACAGAGAAACACAGTGGAGGTCTATTTAAGGACAAAGGTAGAGGTTGAAGTGATGTGTTTACAAGTCAACATACCCCAGGACTTGCTGTCAACTCCAGAGTCTAAGAGAGAGACATGGGATGGATTGTCCCTCAGATCTTCCAGAATAAATCAGCCATTCCGACACCTTGATTTTGGATTTTTTTATGTCCAAGACTGTTAGAGAATAAAGGTTTGTTTTTTTAATCCACCAAGTTTGTATTAATTTGTTACAGCTCTGCTAGGAATCTAAGACAGATCCTCGTACTAGAAAGCAGGGTAACAAATATGTATTTACAGGTCTGGAAGTAGTGTTGTGTTAGAATTGTATAATGGGTAGAAACTGGAAAAATTTAGATGCATGTGATAGGAAATCCCAAACTCTCTTGAAAAGATGATTGGTGGAAAAATGGATGTTAATGGTGACTCTGGTGAGTATTCAGAAAGAAATTAAGGAACCTGTTATTGGAAACTGGAAGAATGGCAGTCCTTGTTATAAAGTGCCATAAACTTAACTGATATTTTTTTCTACTGTTGGGTACAAAGTGGAAGTTGTAAGAGATCAAATCAGATATTTAGCTGAGTATATATTTGCAAGCAATGTTGAAGCTGATGCCTGGTGTCTTCCTGATCCTGATAACAAAATGTGAGGGGAAAGACATAAATTGAGGAAGGAATTGCTGAGCAAAAAGTAGCAGCATTCAATAATTTAGGAAGTTCTCATTCTGTCCAGATTACAAAGGAAGCTGAAATTTAGGAAATTCACCTTTGGAAAAGCATGCTCTGAAGAGAAGACCAAAGATGTGGCTAGAAAATCATTTAATGAAGATTTGACAGGCATAAATTTAGTTAGCCATGTGTGCACAAGCCAGAAATGCAGATGAATTTATCCAGAAAAAATTTCTAGAGAACCCTTTCCTCATGGTATGAACCATTAAGAATTACACTGGAGACCAAAAAGGGTACTGGGAATGTTACATCAGCAGAAACATTGCCAGAAAGGGACATAGAATGGACAAAAATATATCCCTCAATCAGTTTGTTCCTGACAAGGAGTCATAATGGTCTTTTTACAATTATAGATCGGTTTTGATCATTTCTCCACTCAAAACCATGAAATACTGAAAATTTAATAAAATTTTATATCTGATAGTGCAATTTCACCTTTGTTCTTCAATATTTTCCTATTTGTACCTATTGCTCTTTTAATATAAATTTTAGAAAGCTCAAGTCAATTTCCACGATACATAAAATTGTATATGATCATCAGAACAGTGGCACTTTCAGCACCTTGGAAAATTGTTTAGGAGAATTTTATGGGGATTGGAAATATTTTATATATTTCAGACTTGGTTTTAAAGAAAATAATTCTGCAATTCTATTTGCTATGACTGAGAAAATATAGTCTTTTACTTCTTTATTATAGTTTTAATAAGTGTACTAGTCCCAAGAAGTAAGTAATGTGACCTTTTCACATACTTTTTCTTCCTGGTAGAAGAAAATTTCTATAAAATGAAGTGAAAATAATCAGGATAACTAAGTGTTCATTTTAGGTACCTGTTCATTTTTTATCATTATGGTGCAAGTTAGGGATTATATGAAGATCAGTCTTTTATTTTAATTTAAATGAATTTTACTGGTAAATTGAATTTTGTTATGCTTCATAAGGATATATTTTATAGCAAACTGAATTGCCCACCTTTAAAAGTTGATATGGATCAGGAGAAAAACTTCATTTCATGCAAACTTTTTAATATCTAGAAAGAAATGTAAAATATACTCTTGCAATCATCTGTAGATCTACTGCATTAAGAATTCTATTTATCTAAGTAAGTGGAGTAGTTTGCATTAAGGAATGTCCCTCTGTGCTTCTCTACAGTATTATGTGTTAATATTTTCAATACATTCAGCATCTTCAAATGTTTTAAACATAATCACATGCACTTATACTAGGGCTTGGGCATCCTGTTCATACTTTTCAAAACTGCAATCAATTTGATCTATCAGCAAAAAATTCTATAAGCTTTTATCTAGTAGCACACACAGAATCAAATTATGGATGTTGTATACTTAGAAATTTGCATTTTCAGCTCTAAATTATTAATCTCTTTCTTCATATTATATGTATAAAGCACTTTAAATGCTTTTAATTTTTCTGGATTTTTAAGTCACTATTTTACTATAAAACCTCTAGCTTTTTTTCATTTAAATGATGATTACCTATTAGAAATTATATTGTCACATTGATTAAAATGACATTAAAAATAATTAGATTTAAAAGCATGCAATTTTAATAATTTAAAAATGAAAATTATGCAAAAATACAGTTGATAGTATGTTTACCAAATAATTAGCAAACTCTTCTGCAGAATCTGGTTATTACATAAACAATTCTGACTGTTTTTTTTCCCATTCCCTGGTCAACAAGTGCCAGTCAATTCAGAGCAGCTGATTGTACATTATTGGGGTCAGACACTATTTGTTGCCTAACAAACAATTTGTCTTCCTCAGTTTATTAGATCTAAATTTTGTTTGAGGCACAATGTGCAGAATTAACACAAGCCTCTTGACTAACCCCAGGAATGAATTATTATTTATCTAACACAAGCATGATAATGTTATATCCTCGCTTAGTTACTGGTAAGAGTGGAAGTGTGACCTGATACTGATCCATGAGTCATAGAAATCTGATGAATGGAATATTGAGCAGGACAGTTATTTCTCAAGAGGAGAGAATGTTTTCTTTTCTTCTTTTTGCCTTAAATGTGGTTTTATGATGTTGTAATGAAGTTTCAACAGCCATCTTTAGGTCACGAGGTGACAAAACTAAGGGCAAAAAGATAATACAATTTATTAGAAGGATAATAAGAACCTGATTATTAACCAATGAATTATTGCATAAAATCTGGAAATATTTATATTTAGATTACTTGTTAGATGAATAAATGAAATGTCCCTTTTGTTTAAGTCTTTGTTCCGGTACTATGCACTCATCCTATTTGATACAGGTTCTTTTATCATTTCAAAACTTGGATCCCAAATAAGTAAACATAATTAATAATGACTACTATTTAGGGTAATAATACAAATAATATCTATTACTTATTATACAGAAAGTAATATAAAATCAAACTAGAACTTTATGCTTTGTAACAAATTTTCTATTACTATGATCTTTTGCAGTGTATGTACTAGAAATTCCACTTTAGTTAGTGTCCACATAGACCTTTTAAAAAATTATATAACATTTTCTTGGTTTTTAGTGTGTATTCATGTAACTTTTATTTTTTATCCAGTATTACTTTTCTGAACAACTTAAACCATCTTTATTCCTTTCATAAAACATAATAATAGGTATTAGAAAAATGTTAGAAATGCTACTTACTAAAATACTTAAATATAGTTGAACCTGTGATTCAACCTGTGATTCAACCCATTCTTCCAAGAAATATGTCAGAGTAATGACAAATTACATTCAAAATTTGGAATCAGAAATGTCCACTATTGCTTAAGGAACATAATAGCTTGTATCCCTAAGCCAAATTTCATGAATGAACTTTACAAAGTTTGAGTGAAATTAGAAAGAATGTATTTATTTATTTTTATTTCCCCATAGGTTAGAGTCCTATTTATCAAGATATCAAATTACGGGAAAGAAAAAATGTGGGTCACTTTCCTTATTGTGAGAAAGTGCAAGAAGTATCAGATACAGTGCATCCCTAGAACTCTAAGTTTATCTTTCATGTAATGTCCCCAGATCCCTCTGCTGTAATATGTAACTCTGAACTTTTGATTTGGTGATCTTACGCCTAGAATGTAATAAGCAACCTGCATTCCCTTTGTACAGTTCTCCTGAAAAAATTTGTGCATCTTTCTCTTTAGACTTTTGCCCTCCATAGGTAATTACATATTGATATTAGGACAATTTCATACATAGAGAAGTCATGAAATGCATTAACTGCAATAAATTATGAACCATATAAAATACTTCAACCTAAGTTAGTCCTACTAATAATATGTATCTTTGAATTTTTGAACAAATGAAAGACTAATGTAATTCATACATTATCTTTGTTATGCAATTGAGCTGTTTTCATACTTATTTCTGATTGTATTATATGTATATTAATATATTTTACCACCTCCATCCACATTAAATACATATTATATGTTTTTACTTTTAACTATACTTGTATTGACAGAAAAGGAATTTTGAATATTATATAAAAGTATTTGCATATCATAGCATTTTAATTTATACATAACATTGTTATTTTAAGAGCATAGTTTGCATAATGTGATATGATACTTCAGAAATGATTGGGGGAAATGCCTATGCTTTGGGGGACTGCTCAGCATTGTATTTATGGTCAAACAAAAACATTTTCAGGCCTGTTGCTTAGCAACCTGCATGCAAGAAAAATTTGCATCAGCCCTTGCAGAATAAGGGCTTACGATATTAAATTCTTTAACAGTATTTGGTAATACATGTTACCAACATTATTGACTTGGTTGGCTTTCTAATTTTATTTTTAATTTTCGGTTTACTTATTAAGTTTTATAAGAAAGCACAATAAGAAAAAATGCACTTAAAACCTGAGAGAGAGACAGAGAGACAGAGAGAGAGAGAGAGAAAGGTAAGAAAGGAAAAAAAGAACAAAAGAGAGAAAGAAGAGGAGAAAGAAAGAGGGAGAAAAAGAGAGGGAGGCAGAGAATTAGAATTTCACCTTCAGATGCAAAAAGCCATTTTACTACCATTTTTGAAAACAAACTCTTGTTGTAATTACCATGAAGGTACTATTTCCCCTCCTTTTTCTGGGGCAAACACTAGTCTTGGGTAATGTGTCCTTAGTGAATTTGATATGGGATAATTCAAACGAAAAAGACCCAAACAGATTCCTACAACTATGAGTGTGTGAATGTTGTCTCTCTTACCAGACTTACGCATTCTATTGGGATACCTTTGACAAGCTATGTATTTCTACTTAAATCCCAAGATGAACATCAGTAGCATTGTTTGAGTCTCACAATAAATCACTTTCATTTTTATTTTCTCTTTAAAGGCTTTTAAAAAATCACAGGAGCGTAACCAACTAGAACAAACAATATTAAGCAATATTGTGAAATCTGATAATTGTTGTTTGCTCATTAATACCAGTAGATTATGTCTTTACATAAAAATAAGATTTATATATTCTATTTCTTTTTATTATCTCTATTACTGTTAATGGTACCACTGTGATATTGTCTGTCTAAACTAGAAATCAGTTAATTGCTATTTGCATTCATGTGCTCTTGCTGCTTTTGTGTAATAGGTAACCATGTCTTGCCTAATTTTATCTATTTTTTTCCCTCAAATCAAAACCATTTTCAGTCTCAACTGTGTTTGCTTCAGTTCATACATACCATCATTGTCCTTGGCATTGTTTTTAAATTGGTCTTTCTGTTCTAGTCTTTGCTCTCTAAAGTGTAAACATTGCTCACAGGGTGCTCATTCTACATCAATGCTCATATCACTCCCTTACTTAAAACCTAGCAAAGATTTTCTATTACCTGTATAGAAAAGTCAGAAACTCTCAGCATGACATAACACATGACCCCATGGGTAGGCTTTGCTGACCACACCTTCATATTCACTTCCTAATTTCTCTCCATTACATGTTACACTAAAACATTATTGAGAGAGTTATAATTTTCTAAATGTGCTGTTTTTATTCTTTCTCTCAATTAATTTAGACATATAGTCCTGATGTAATTTTCTTCTCTTCATTCATTGGAAACCAGTTAATTTTTGACTCTCAAACTTACCATTGCTTCCCTTGAAAAGCCTCTGCTTCATTCTCCTTTCCAGTAACATCTCCCATCAGTGTTAACACTGTAGCTGATAGATATTTTGGTTACTATATCATATTATATTTGTTTTAACAGATCAGCAGCTCTTAAATGATTAGCAGGATTTTTTTTCTAATTTTTTTTTCCATTAGGGCCTATTCTAGTGTCCTTTAGTCTCTAGAGCTTGATGTTTAACATATATTCAACTGCTCAATAATGTGATGTTGAAAAAATGAATTACTTCATTTATTAAATTAATGACTGAGTAGTAACATGAATTGTAAAAAGTAAAATTTATGGAGACATCTGATCTCTGAAACATGTAACATTTGTTTTTCAGTGTAAAGGACAGTTGAATGAGATTTCTTGAATCACAACCAGGACTTGGCACTTACCTTCTTTGCACAAAAAATGTTTATTAGCCACAAATTATATATCTTATGCAAATTGAAATGGTTTCTACTATTAATCTATTTATATTGTCCCTGAGGCAATGGTTTATCATAGAAGAGAGTTGGCCTGATATTAGCCATCATAAACCTGTTTTCTAAGATTGCAAATAGAGATACTTAGTCTTGCAGAAGTCAAGTATGCCTCAAGCAACAGGTACAACCAACGTATGTTTAGATAATAAACAATACTGAGTAAAATGAAAAAGCAGATGGAGGACATTTCAAGGAAGGTAATAGGAGGAGTAAAGGCTTGGAGGTAAAAGAGAGAATAATATTTGGAGGGAACCGCAAGTAGCTAATATGTAGTTAGACTTTTCCCCATTGCAAAGAAGCCACAGATCCAGATTAATTTATGTGACAGGAGTTATAGTAAAAATATATATAGAAGCAAAGAATTGTTAATTCATTTCTTAAATGCTTATTGAGAACCAGTAATACAACAGGCAATGTGCTAAGTTCTAGGAATACAAAATAACAAACAGCCTCGAGTTTAGGGACTTATGTTCTAGTGGGACAGTTTTATATTCTATAGTCCCACAAATAATTAATATTGCTGTGACAGAACTGGACAGTGTAAGATTAGCATATACAATGAAGGAAACTGAAACATAAGAAACTCACCTAGAAATTGAAAAGCCAGGCTTCACAGAGACCTAAAATTGATTCAGAATTCAATAGCAATCTATAGTGCTAGGATATGAGAAAAAACAAAGAACAAGTAACAAGAGTTTAGGCACAAACATAATGAGTTTGATTGTTTGTAGGGACATCCAAGATAATATCCTAGAGTGAGAATTTAGCTGATGTTATTTTTCACCAAGATTTAGATGGCAGAGAATGTGGGGAAGGATAAAGATAGAAGAAAAAATCCTTAAAATTATATTAGCAAATAATATCCCATGAATGGCTTCCATTGTTTCTGTTGAGAATCATTAGTCAGTATTTTTCATGTACTTTTGAAGATGAATATTCTCTTCCCTCATTTTGTTACTTTTAGGATTGTTTCATTCCTATGCTTACCTTCACAGTTTTATTGTAATGTGCTATGGTGTGTTATCCTTTCATATATTTGCCTTGCTACAAGTCACAATCCTCCTTGAATCTCTAGAGTTATGTTTTAAATAATTTAAAAAACATGGTTATTAACTTTTTAAATATTGCTAATGCCACACTTTTATGGAACTTTCCATTTTATGAGGCTTAAATTATACATAGGTTAGACCTTCCATTTACATTCTTATCTGTATTTTTCTATCTTTTCTTTTTTGTGTGTTTTATTTTGGGTATTTTTTATTAACATGATTTATGTTTTTCTAATCATATCTTATACTAGTTTTATTCTTCTATTGAAACCAAATACAGTGCTCTTAATTTTAGTCATTGTGTTTTTCAGATATAGAATATGTTTTATTTTTTTCTTTCATTTTAGATTCCTGTAATCTAGTAAATTTCTTATTTTGTCTATTAATTTTTCTCCTATTTTTTAAACATTTAATTATTCTTATTTTAAATTTCTTGGCAGGAGGCTCCAATGATCAGATGCCCCGCAGTCTGTTTCTTTTGTATAATTCTGTCTTCATGTTGTGTCATATTCAATAATATTACAGAACTGACACATACCAACTTTGAAGAGCTGAGAGTGAATAGCTCTTCCTAATGCTCCATTCAATGACTTCATGTTGATAGCATTAAATCATTCATAGTAGAAATATTTATATTATAAAAGTCAGCAAAAGCCATAAATCAGGACTCCCCAACTCCCAAAGCCACTGTACATGGTCTAATATTTTATCATGTCTAGTAATTATTTTTATTATTGAATGCCAAACATGGTCTATAAAAAGTTGTAGATGTTTGAGATGATGTTATTTTTCTTCATTATTTCTTCTGTGAGGCCAATACAGTGATGTCTGGTAACTAATCTAACCAGTCTTCCAGCTGAGTGGACAGCGGATTGAAATTTTGGTAAGGTCTGTCTACATCAAGTTACCCAGCTTCTCTGGTAGAGCCCCTAACAATTTCCACCGAAAGTTTCTCCCTGAACTCTCAGCCTTTTTGCCTCAGCAAACTCAAAGTGCTAAAATACCTGCTCTACTTTATTATTATGGCTGTTTAAACTCACCTCTTTTAGCTTCTTACCCTTGGCAGCTTCACAATTCATACATATTGAGAGAATTGGCTATATTTCAGTTCAAATCTGTGCCCCTCCCTTCTGTCTGAAAGATCATCATCTCAGACATTAATAATTTCTCTGGGTTTGGAACATTCAATATCACCCTACTAGTTATTTGAAACTATATAATATATTACTGTTAACTACAGCCATCCTACTCTGGTATAGAACACTAGCACTTATTCCTCTTACCTAGCTGTAGTTTTGTATCCTTTAAAAAAAATCTCACTAGAATCTTGACCCTCAATTGCCCAACTTTGTTTCTTCGATACCAAGTTTCTTCAATACAAGTCTTGTGATAGCTCCCATAGTTTCTCTGTCCCCCAGTAGTGTTTCCCTGTCCAGATAATACAGAGTATTTTCACACATCTGTCCTGTGCCTGAAAGAGACAAATATCCTAAGGGAAATAATAGCAGAGAATGTATACTCACTTCTCTGTAGTTTTTTCCTCTTTAGAATCTAGGTGCCTTCACTCATTAATTCATCATCTCTCTGATGACTTTAAAAAGACTTCTAAAAACTTTTCTTTTTTGCTCTTATTTTCTAGTTGTCTTTCATAAGTACATTGATTTGCCATAAGACACTTGCTCTTATCTAGAAGATCTACCCTACTTAGCGAAGAATTGCTTTGTATTAATGTGATGTCTCAGTCTCTTTGTATCTTTAGGACCTAATGTGGCTATCACATAAAGAGTGACAGACATATATATTTACTGTATTTCTTATTTATGTAAAAAGTGCCCTTTCACAGTGATGCAAATTATGTAATCTAATGTCTTTCAATATTTCCCAGTGTTTCTTTCTTGACATACGTTTCTAAAATATTGTCTGCCCAGATTTTTTCACTCTTATTTATTTTAACAATTGCTATTTTCTGTTTTTGGCATAATTTGGAATTTCTTTATGCTACATTTTTCATAGTATTACTGTAATCTACTGGATCTTTTGTTGCTCCATATAAATTTTAGGATTTTTTTTCTATTTCTGTGAAGAATGCCATTCATATTTTGATGGGGACTACATTGAATCTGTAGATTGCTTTGGGTAGTAGGGACATTTTAACAATATTGATTCTTCCAATCCACGTGCATGGAGTATTTTTCATTTTTTGTCCTCTTCAATTGTTTTAGCAATGTTTGATAATTTTATGCTATCCTTTTAAGGGTAATTTCAAAGGTTTCAATGAAGCATAAAATATATACAGTTACTTCTTGAGAATATCCTCTGAAATCCCCAAATTTTGTACTTAGGATATTATATCATAATTATTTAATAACATATTATAAACATCAAATTTATGAGTGAAAGATTAGAATTTCTACATTTCTGTTATATGATTAAAGATAAACAATTCATCCCAAATGTCATTATTAATAATCATTTGAACACACAAGTTTAAAATGTTCTTAAAATATTTTGATCTTATATACTTAAGTAATTTTAATGAAATCAAATGTTTAAAAAAGAGCATTTAAAATGTATTTCAGTTGGTCTGAGAGTAACATGCTTTCTTTGTGATTATGTAGACTTCTTATTTTAACGGATAAAAGTAGTTCACAGAAATAGCATTTTGAATATAAAATGACTCATTAAATATGAGAGTTGTTTTTCCTTGAAGAAGACAATGTCAGCTTAATAATGGATTAAATACTTTTCTTCCCTTTAGTTCATTACAAAAGAAAAATATATTTAATTGCAAAGAAGCAGAGTAGCATATTTTTAAACATATAATTTACTGTTGTAGAAAAAATGGAAAACAAAATAGTTTTAAATTTTCAACTTAGCATTGCAAATAGTTTCAATAATTCACCAAGATATTGAAATAAATATAAACTATTTGTGACCTTAAGAGCAAAGTATGACTTATCTTTATAACTTTTCAATGCCTACCTTGCTGTGTTTCTTGCACATAGTAGGTAATTATTAAACAGCTGTTGATGTGATAATAATAGTTTCTTGGTTTTTTTTTTAGCAAGAAACACCATTCACCTAATTTTGTTTTTGGATTTTAGCATTTCCATTGCCCATAATGTTCTTTTATTATTTTAAATACAATCTCTTCTTTTTATGTTATATATTCACAGCAAACCTACTTAACATAGTTGTATTAAATCACATGCTATAAATAAATATGGTTTAATCATTTTAGTCATTTGGTCTTGCGAAACACTTTTGTGTCAGTTATAATAAAATATTATTGGCTACACAGAAAGTAGATAGTATTGATAATCCAAGAATTCAAGTTTTGTAGATGTAAATTGACTCCACAAATTAATGTATTCATGAATGTTCTTTACAAACTTATATTTCCTCAGTATTTTCATGACTGTACATAATAAATGACTATTCTGTATACCTGAATTTTAACACCTCATAGTTCATGAAGTGCCTATTATTTTCTAGAGGAGAATGAGGTATTATATTTTTACAAACCTTTTTTAAAATTTTATCTTCCAAATTAGTTATAAGAATAGTATATTAAACCTCGTGTAATCTTAATCTAGATTAAATAGTGATTAATTTTGCCATACTTATTTCCTTTCTTTCTCTTTCTCTCTCTCTATATATGTTTATTTTCAGGTAGGCATATGTTTTTTTATTTGGTGGGACCATTTAAAAGTGAGTTCCACAAGTCATATTTATCTCTATTTATTTCAGTTTGTATTTAATAACAACAAGATCGTTTTTCTGTATAACTAATATATATTTAAGTACTCAGAAAAATTCAAATTGATAAAATACACAATATAAAATCTACACTTAAATTTTCCCCATTGTTCCTATAATTCATAAATATGTGGATTTTTTTTTTCAATTTTGAATCTAGTCACAGATGATACAGGACACTTAGTAGCCATAACTCTGCAGTCCCCTGCAATAATTAAGGCAACAGCAGAAAATTATCTCCCATTCAAGACAAACCACAGATAATAGGTAACATATGGTTGGCTTTGGAGTTATCTTACTGAACCTTAAAAAAAAAAATCACAGAATTCCAACAACAGAAAAGAGCACTTAACGTCATAATCATCATAATTGTCATAATCATCCATAATCCTATGATGATTATGGATGCAAATAAACAAATAATATCAATATGTCCGAATACAAACAAAACATGAACACTGTCCAAACAACACAAGTGATTTAATATCTCTTATTCTGTCTAATATGAATAACTTACTACTGTTTATTTAATGATTTATATCTTTAACTTTTATTTAATTCTTCACACTTTAAATATAATTTTAAGATAAGAAAGTATAGAATTTCCTCATTTTCTGTCAGCCTTTATTCCATAGCAAAGCCTGGCTTCATTAAGCCCTCCCTAAAATCAACCAATACAAGCTCAAATCCTGTAATAACTCTTTTCTAACATCTCCTTGTTGGGGTGCCCCTTTGTTCTCCATGGTATATTTTTTTCCACTGATGAAATAAGCAATTTCACTAAAGGGGGTGTGTTAGTCAGAGTTCTCCAGAGAGAGAAAATTATTATAAGAAATTGTCTCACACAGTTATGGAGACAATCTCACAATCTGCTATCTGCAAGGTGCAGACCCACTGGAGCTGGAAATGTAGTTATAGTCTGAGCCTGAAGGTCTGAGAACTGGGCGAGCTCATGATATATGTTCCAGCTCAACTTTAAGACAAGACTGATATTCTAGCTCAAAAATAAGCAAGAGGAGCAAATTCTGTCTTACTGCCTTTTGTCCTATTTAGGCCTTCAATGGATTATATGAGGCTTATCCATGTTGGAGAGGGCAATGTGCTTTACTCAGTCTATCAAATCAAATATTAATGCCACCCAGAAACACTCTCACAGATACCCAGAATAATGTTTAACCAAATATCTGGGCATCTCACATCCCAGGGAAGTTGACATATAAAATTAACCATCACAGGTATGCTCCTGGTGGCCCTTAGTTGCAAGGCATTAATATCAAATGGGTCACAAACACACACAATAATAACAATAGGTCATAATTAATAAATCAATACAAAAGACAAAATGAAATCATAAAACTAACCAATTCAACTTATGGCAGAAAAAGATAATAAGAGAACAAAGAAAAGACAAATAGAAAACTAGAGCCAGATATAGGCTTAAATTTAATGATATTAATAACAATATTAATGTTAAATAGTCAAATATCCCAAGAAAAGATATTTTCAGATTTGGGTGACACAAAGACAAGGCTCCAACACATGCTACCTACATAGAATCAATTTAAATACAAAGACAAACAGATTAAAATAAAAGTTCAGGCAAAGATAAGCTTGTTCACATTAATCAAAAGAAAGCCAGATTGGCTGTATTAACAGAAGGCGAAGGAGATTTAAATCAAAAAATATTATAAGAAATAAAGAAGATAATTTTATAAAGATAAAGGTGACAATCAGCAAAAGAATATTATAATTCTAAACATTTATGCATGTAATAAACTACTTCAAAAACTAATAGACCTGAGAGGAGAAATAGATAAATTCACAATTGTAAGGGAGAGATATCAATAATGCTTTCTTGATAACTGACAGAATAATTAGATCGAAAAAGAGTAAGCATGTGGCAGACATAAACAACACCATCAACCAACTTGATATAATTGATATTTATAAAACACTACCCAACAACATCAAAATATGCATTCTCTTCCAGTACACATAGAACATTTATAAATATAAGCCATACTATAATATTTAAAATAAGTATAAATAAATTTAAAGAGCTTTAAATTGTATAAAGAATGGAAATGTGGTTTCAGATCACGAGAATTATATGAAAATCAATAACATAAAGATATTTGGAAAAATCCCCAAACATTTGGAAACTACTTTATAATCCCTGTGTCTGCAAAGAAATCAAGAAAGGCTTAGAAACTATTTTGAATTTAGTGAAAATGAAAGAAAATTAATATATCAAATTTTGTAGCATACACCTAAAGCAATGCTTAGGAAAAAATTAATAGCACTACACACTTATTTCAGAAAAGAAGAAAGGTCTCAAGACTTTCAGACTCCCTTTAAAAACATGCAAAAGAAAGAAAAGGCAGATTAATCTCTAAGTTAGAACAATAAAAGAATAAATTTATGTAATAACCGCAATTCCTGAAATAGAAAATAAAAAATGGAGAAAATCAATGAAACCAAAAAATACATTCTTTGAAATCATTAATAAAATTTATAAATATATAGACAGACTGATAAGAAAAAGAAGATAAAAATATCCACTATCATAAAACAAAGAGGAGAAATTATTATTTATGTCATATATATTAAAAGAACTATAAGGACTAATATTAACATTAAAAACACAGTGCCAATACATTCTACAACTTACATGAAATTGACAAACTTCTTAAAAGAACCATCTACCAGCAATCACTCAGGAAGATACAGATGACCATAATATTTTCATGTTTATTAAATAAATAAAATTTGGTTTTGAAAACCTTCCATTAAAGAAAACTCCAGGCCCAGATAGCCTCACTTGTCCATTCTGCCTATTTAAGGAATAAATAAGAGCAATTCTACACAAACTCTTTCATACAACTAAAGAGAAGGAAACAGTTCCCAATTAATTTGATGAGGCAGCATTATCCTGATACCAAAAACAGACAAATACAACATAAGAAAAGAAAGGCTCAGAACAATATCTGTTATGAACATAGATGCAAAATTTCTACATACATTTTAAAGGGTCAGATGTAACAATGTATAGAAAGGATAAAAAAGAAAAAACAAGAAAAAAATGAGGAAACTAGTAAGTTATACAGAAAATTTTACTAATTAGAGGTAATTTCTATGCAGGAAAAAAACTAAAAATATTGGTTTAAGAATATAAAATTAAAAATATGTTTTTCAATTGTAGAAAATATTTAATATAGCACAAATACACAGACATATGGTCTTGTTCTAAAATGGTTTACTGTTACATTAAAAGATCCATTAGAGCAACATAAAGTATATTAAATTATGTAAGAAAATTTAAAGAAAAATATGAAGACTTAGGGAATAAGCTTAGTATATCCTTGAATACTATAGTTTTTCATGTGGGGGCCCAAAAACATGGCTTTAAACTTTATAGCAAATACATATTCCACACTGTACCTGAGGTGAATATAAATCAACTGTTTTAGAAAAGCACAGATAATCTTTGTAAAAATACGAAATTATTATTTGCCTTTGCCTCTATAAAAAATATATTCTGAGCAATAATTTTAGCCACATGCTTAGAATAAACACACATTGTTATTATATCCTTCAACAGAGATTAAGGTGTTCACAGCAAAGAACAATTTGATTATAATTAGATGGGAAGAATTGATCCAAGTACCTAATTCTCAAGTGGCCTATCTTAAGCCAAGAGATATTTTATACCTCAGAGAGAAATGAATAAAGTGTATGTCTCTCTGGGTAATCCTTAATAAATGGTTTTTATCTCTGGGCACTTTTTAGAGCTACTACATCTCTGTCCTAAAGCATAGGGATATAAATGTTCTTTTTCCCCTTGAGAAAGCTTTCTTCATCTACCTTTGCCTTCAAAATTGTAAGATCTAGAGGTCCAAATTGGGGTGAAGACCTACAGGAAATGGGTCAACGAAGTCACTCAACTTGATTTTATTTTCATCCAGAGACTGGAGAACCAAATTAGTCTCTGTGATTCACATATAGTCACCATTTTGGGCAACTAAATGGAGTTTGGAGCAAAGGTCAGCTTGTGATAAAGTTAATATATTTGACAGGTACAGATGCATCTGTCTCCTCCAGGGAACTAACAGAGTGCCCACAGAAAGCAGATAAGTTTTATTTCACTTTGTATCCATCATTCTTTTTCTAGCAAACATGGCTGAACAAAACAATTTTATCTGCATTGAACTATAATTTAATTATTGGTCAATACTTTGTATTTCATGAAAACTAATGGCTTCAGTTTTCTCCCCTCCTCATTTACTAACAGTTTCATTCATGACTATGCTATAGGATTGGCACAGTTATTTTAGCATAGGTAAAATTCAAGCATTTATCCGAAAATTGAAATGAGCTTTTGTAAAGCAATTAGCTCATTTTTAAATGTCAACTGAATTATTTGGCTCTTTCTACTAAGACACTTAAAAAAAAAAAGATTCAAATTCAAAAGCTTACCCCTTAGGGTAATCACTGTTTCCTAAAAAATATTCTAAGGCAACATTCATTTTATTGAAATTGTGATATAATCAAGTCCAAATCAGATAACTTTCTTTCAAAGCAATCTACTTCCAAATTATATCATCATAACTGTTCTGTAAATGGACCTACTAGTCTGGTTTAAAAATAAAGTTTTCCAGCACCAATTCTAATTTTACACAGGAGTCTTTTAAAACAGATCTAAAAACATGTCACGTATTCTTTACAGTGAAAAAAGGGGGTGACTTATAAAAGCTAAATAAATTGTACATTTCTTTGTGATGTAACATTTATCTATGTACCATCTTAGCTCAGAGCAGACAAATATACATCCCCCCTTTTACTTTAACCTAGAGGCCAATAAATTCAAACTGAATTAACTTTCTTTTCAAAAAGAAAATCTTTTCAAAAATCTTTTCAAAAAGATTGCTGATGCAACTCAGTAGTTAAAACTCATATTTACACATTGCAATCAGTGGTTAGCTATACTGTCACATTTTTAAATTTTGAGGTAACAGTAATTAAGAGAAATGGAAAATTCATCTGAGATGAGCCTAGAGAAAACTTACTTTTTAATATATGTGTATGCAGAAAAAGTACATATAATTGTTTTCTTCTTAGGACTAGTTGAGTTGTCAAGGTAATGACAAGAATAGTTGTGTTTTTTTAATGATGTCAACCAGTGTATTTTGAAGAGTTTGAAGTATTCCATTAGTGAATACATCCAATCAGCAAAACTTTTACAACAAAATACAAATCAGTTTTCTAAATTTTAATCTTGATAATCTCTCTTGCATCCAAAACAAAAACTCTTCCTTCACAATAAAAATATTGCAGTTCAGATTATAAAATTAACACATCTGATGCAGTAGTATCCATTGGAATTCATCTGTCACAATTTCCTGAACAAGCTTTTGCCCTGCTATAAATCACAAACTTCTTCCAGCTTAATGTCCTTTTTTTCATCAATCACATATGTTTTGCTATTAAAAACATTGCTCATAGGACACAGTAAATAATTTAACCTGAATGGGAAATGTTCTATATTCTATGCACCATGACATATGCTGGGGACACAGAGAGAAATAAGGCAGCATCTCTGCACTGGGAGAACATGTCATCCTGTAAGGGAGTCAGAGAGATAAATAAACAAATGACAGTTAACCATGATAAATGCAAAGCAGGAAAAGCATACAGATATTGCCTGGAGAGTAAATGATTATTGCAACTTAAGAGGATCAGAGAAGACTTTCCAGAGAAAGTAATACATGATTTGGGACTTAAGAATGAATAAAATATTCATCAGGTGGATAAAAAGGTGTTTAAAATAATGGAAGTTAAATGTTAGAAGAAATAAAGGAATTGATTATTCTTCTCTGTACAAAATTCAACCACTTTTATAATACAACCCAGGATAATGTCACAAGTGAGATATTTACACTCTCATTCAGGTTTGTTTTACACTCTCACTCAGATTAATTCAAAGCTCCCATATCAGCTGTGTTTCATGATACTTGTCAGTCAATTCATAAATACTCAGGTTTTCCTTCTGGATACATGGTAGGATTGTACTTTCCTAACTTATTTGATGGTAGTTCCGAACAAGTTATTCCTTGATCAATGAAATGAAAACAGAAGTAGCGGGTGTTATATCTAGGCAAATGCTTTAAGATGTCTATCTGTCCTGGTGATAGATATTGAGCATGAGCCCGTGTAAGCCTGAGTTCTTAGTCACAATGATCAGCAGATACTGAACCTGCTGCTCTCTGATGGACATTTAGTGTGAGGGAAAATATTCAGTCTTGTGTATCAATAACATTTTTAATTGTTACCACAGCATAACCTAGCCCATTCTGGCTGATAATGATTTTAAATATATCAATGTTAAGCATTTGCTACCAAAATGACTGTTTAAATGAGAGTGAACTTCCTTGTATCTATAAAATGCTTATTTTTGTATAGTGTTTCTCAGTATTATAGTGATTTTCCTCATAACAGGCACTGTACAGTTGATCTACTTATCCCTAAACACTCATATCAATCACTATTGCCTCTGCTTTAATATACTTTCTTGATATTTTGCATTTTGTCATGACAATTTATAATTGTGAAAATAGTGGTGTGATTATTTAATTATTATTTACCTCCTCCATAGACTGTAGTTTCAAGTAAATAGTGCTGTATCAGAATACTCCAGTGAACAGCAAAGGCACTGAATCAGAGTGAGTGTTTAATAAATAAGCGAAGATTTAAAAAATAAGTGAATGTGAGTATATGCATGAGAGTAAGTGTATATTTACTGACTTGACTGTCCCTTAAAGTCTTAGATAAGGGAAAAAGAAAACTAGTTTAAGTTCTTGTAAGGAGGTTTTATTAACTAGAATTTAAAATAATTAATAAAACTAAAATTATCAACATATGTTCTAAAGGGGGTATTTACAAGGACTTAATACAATTTCCACATTTTATAGCTTAGAAAACTGAAATCTATGTAGATTTGTGATTTACCAGTGGTGACAAAGCGAGTCAATGACATTGCTTTCAATTTCATGATAATAGTTAGGATTTTCCTTCTTGGTGTGATTTCCACATATTTAATGAGGACTCAAAATGAATAGCTGCCATTTGTTAGTTGCATCATCTTGAACAAATATGTAACCCTTTGGGACTTTAGTGTTTTTATCTCTAAAAGAAGAATACCAATGTTATCAATGTTATCTACCATATGGTTTGTTTTAAAGACTAAAGGATTAACATATGCATAATTAACAAAAAATTCTTCATACTATATATGTATGTACATGTAGGTACATACATATATTATATATAGCACTATAGATACACTTTTGGTCTGATGAGTGATGATGATGATGGTAATAAATGGACATAATTAAGTCACAAAATGTGAAATCTTTAACAAGTTTGAAGACTCAAATTATTCTTCACACGTACTTTAAGTCTGTAAGAATAGCAATGATTTTAGATGAAATTTATAAGACTGAAAAATTTTATGATATAGGATGGGAAAATTGCAAGTATTATGGTTAAAAGGAAAGTAAGACTACATGAAGATAAACAACTTGTCAAAATAGTCAACATAATGACCACTAATTTTAAAACACATTTAGAAAGGAAGGAGATTGATATCATTTAAATGGTAAAGGCCAAACTTCTAGACTTCATAAACCAATATAATTTAAAAATTTTCGAACAAATTAATGACAATGTCCAATTGTACAAGAATCAACTTTTAAACTACCACTCTTCTTTTACCGATGTGGAACTAAATCCCAGTGTTTCTAAGGGAGTTGTGTAATTTTGCATAGTATCTGGGAGGTGATAATGATTATAAATCTGCACTCTCCCACCCTTGGTCTCTTTCCAAGGACTTTATATTAGTAAGTATTTTACAATATTTGTAACATAGGTTTACTAATTCAAACTTCTACCAGAAAATAAATATGTGGTACTTTTGCAGATGATCATCTATCCCTGCTAGGTGTAAGTGCCACTAGATTCTTCCCATTTATTTTAGAGTTCATTGTTAATCCGTATCTTCTTCCCCTTTCCCAGACTAGTGCTTATGCCACAATCAAAATAAGAGATAACTAAAATCTATCATACGATTCTAAAAATAAAAAATCTTAAGATAAATGTTAAAAAAACACTTTCAGATAATTTGAAAAAAAGGCAATGTGAGAGTTAGTATTTATACTCCAGTGAGATAAGTTATTGAATACATGCAGATGAGAGACTAGAATATGATATGTTATTATCCACCCATCTGTGTACAACAAAGTTGTCTAAAATAGAATCCTGTAAAGGTAACCTCTTTCTACTCATTCTAATTAAAAATAAACATATAGAGGCTTTTAAATCATGACTTTATGAAAGTTATTAAATAAATCATTGGTAATGATTGACTATATAATCTGGAATCAGAACACTATAAAGATATATGAGGCAACTTCAAAAAGTTCATGGACAAATGGAATTAGAAAAAATTTTAAAATATAAATTTTATTTTACAACATTAACTCTATCAAGTACAAGAAACTGTTGTCAGCAATGACAACAGTCATTTAGTCCATCCTTAAAAAACTGAGGTTCATGGGAATATAAACATATCAACACAGTCATTTTTACATTATTAACTGAGGAAAAATAGAGGCCATTTAAATATTTTTTTAAGATTAAGAAACAAAATGAAGCCAGAAGGAACCGAATCAGGACTCTAAGGTGAATGTCTAATTATTCCCCATTGGAACCCTTGCAAAATTTACCTTGTCTGATGAAAGGAATGAGCAGGAGCATTGATGTGGTGGAGAAGGATTCTCTGGCAAAGATTTCAAGGCATTTTTCTACTAAAGTTTTGGCTTTCTCAAAACATAGTAAGTGTATGTTATCTCTCTTTGGCTCTCCAGAAAATCAACAAGCAAAATGCTTTGAACATCTCAAAACAAACAAACAAACAAACAAAAACCATTGCCATAGCCTTTGCTTTTGATAGGTCCACTTTTGCTTTGACTGGATCACCTCTTTTTTGAATGGCTACTCTTGGTAGCCATTGTTTTGATTTACTTTGTTCTCAGATCATATTGATTTAAAATCTATTTTCTGTGATATGAAAATAGCTACTCCTGCTTGCATTTGATTTCCGTTTGTGTGGAATATTTCTTTCTACTCCTTTACCTGGATTCTATATGAATCTTTGTAAGATAAATGGGTTTCTTGGAGACCGTATATATTTGAGTCGTGTGTTTTTTAATCCATTCTGCCAATCTATATCTTTTAAATGGTGTACTAAGACAATTTATGTTCAAACGTCAGTATTGACATGTGGGATATTGTTGTGTTCATCATATTGACTATTGGCTAGTTGTTTTGTTTTCTCCCTTGTGCTACTATTTTGTAAGAGTTGTCAGTTTTAATTTTGAGGTGTTTTTTACACCATTGGGTATCAATTGTTCTGGCTGATGAATAGAGCACTTTAAGCATTTCTTTTAGGGCAGGTCTAGTGGTGACAATTCCTTTAGTGTTTGCTTATCTGTGAAATACTATTTCTCCTTCATTTGTAAAACTTAGTTTTGCAGGACACAAAATTCTTGGCTGGCAGTTATTCTGTTTAAGAAGACTAGATATGGTGCCCTGGACCCTTTCGCTTGTAAGGTTTTTGCTGAGAAATCTGTTGTGAGTCTGATGGGTTTTCCTTTGCAAGTTACTTGATGCTTTCATCTTGCAGTTTGTAGCATTTTCTCCTACAAGAAATTTACTTTGGCCAGACTGATGACTATGTGCCTTGGTGATGTCCTATTTGCCATGAATCTTCCAGGTATTTGATAACTTTCTTGTATCTGTATATATAAATCTCTAGCGATACCAGGGAAGTTTTCCTCAATTATTCCCCCAATTTTACATGCTTTTTGCTTTTTCATCTTCTTCCTCAGGGATAGCTATGATTCTTAGATTTGTTCACTTTACATAGTCCATATTTCTCAGAGATTTTGGTGATTATTCTTCATTCTTTTTCCCTACATTTTTGACTGACTCGATTAATTTGAAAGCCTCGTCTTCAAACTCTGAAATTTTTTCCTTTGCTTGGTCTAGTCTGTTGTTAAAACATCTACTATATTTTGAAATTCCCTAAATGGCATTCATTTTTTGAAATTCTGTTATGTTTTTCTTATATTATCTATCTCTTTAGTGAGTTTTCATTCATGTCCTGATTTTTTTGGGAGGAAGGGGGTTTCTTTGTGTTGATTTTCAAATTTCTCTTCAATACCATTGATTTTACTTGCCATTCATATTCTGAGTTCTATAACTGACATTTCAAAAATTTCCTTTTGGTTGGATTGTGTTGCAGAAGAATTGTTATGATTCTTTTGAGGTGTCAAAGCAGCCTGTTTTTTTCATGTTGCCAGAGTTCTTATGTTGATTCCTTCTCATCTGAAACCTCTTTTCCTAGCTCAAGACAGATATCTTTGCAGTACACCTAGTCTCCTCTGCTGGGAACTCTGTTGCTCAGTGAAGAGAGGGACAGGTCCAAGGATTGTATGCTTGAATCTTACTCTAGAAGATTAACCAGGCAGTAGAGGGGTGTGTGCACTGTGAGTTTTTAATACTGCTTCTCTTTTGCATCTCCCTGTTCCCCTGTGGTTGTCGTGGGTAGTCGACACACAGTGGGTGATATGCAACAGGCAGTGGGAGCACACGGCCGGAGTGTTCACTCTGCCTAGGTGAACTGTTAGTGGCAGGGGGTCAGAGTGTGGTGGCATGAGCATTTGCTCTGTCCAGGTCCAGTTGTGGTGGCATTATCCACGGGATGACAGCAGCAGCTGTGCCACCCAGATGGCAGCTGTGGGTGTCCAGGGCTGTAGAAGCAGTCTCTGTCTGAGTCCCATGGGAGCTGTGGCTGAGGGGGCCACCCAGGTGGCAGCAGTGGGCACAGGTTCTGTAGGCACCTGTTCTGCCCAGGTTCCTGATGGCAGTGGGTGTGGGCACAGTACCTGTCTGTGTGATACACGAAAGCACCTGGCCGCCCGCCTTGCTCCCCTCGCAGTCTGGAATGAGTAATCAGGAGGTGGCAGCAATGGAGCTGACCCCTGGGTAAACGCACCACTCTAGGGCTAGGACTTCAGAATAGCACCAGCTGCAGTGCTCAGGGTTTGTAAACCAGCAAGAACCTGCTGTGCCTTCCCTCTGGAGCAATGCGGCTGCACAGTCTTCAATGAACTCCCAGTGTCAGTCCAGCAGCCTACTGTGGTGAAGGGGCCCTCCTGCACCTCCAATTGCAATGTCTGTGAGGGAAGCGTGGAGCCCCAGGGTTCTCTCCTCTGTCCTTTCCCCACATGCAAGTGCCTTCCATGTGCACCTCCAATCCTGCACTGTCAATCACCCCGCTTCCTTCTCCTTCAATTTGGGATCTTCCTATCACCTCTCTATTGACTCCCAATGCTGTCTCTTAGACAACTGATCTGAATGTGGATATGCACTCACCACTTTCAGTCCTCTCCATGAGAGCAGCATGTGCAGGCTGCTTCTTGTTCACCATCTTGGCCCCTTGTAAGATTCTGCTTCAGGATCACATTGGTAAAGCCACATTTCGTGTCATGTTACAACTCTTTGAAGAAATGTTTCAGGATTTAGATCCCACTTGTTTAAAATTGCCATTGAAAGAGCTGCTCTGAGCTACAGCTGATCTGGAGGCAAGGATTTTGGCATCCATTGAGTAGAAAGTTTGCTCAACGTTAATTTTGCAGTCGGAATAATGTAAGCTGAACCATCTGAGATGCCCACGGTGTTGGCTATTGTTTCTACTGTTATTTGTTGGTCTTCATCTATTAGGGCATGAACAAGATGAATTTTTTCCTCACAAATTGATGTGGGTAATCTAGTGCTGGAGGCTTCATCTTCAACATTGTATCATCACTTCTTAAAACAAGTTATCCATTTTTAAACTGTTGATTTTTGGGGGGTATTGTTCCCATAAACTTTTTGTAAACCATCAATGATTGTACCATTCTTCCACCCGAGATTTAGCATAAATTTGATGTTTGCACATACTTCAATTTTAGGAGAATTCATGTTGCTCTGATAAAGGTGCTTTTCATACTGATGTCTTAAACTCAGTGCCTCAGAGTAGATCCTATTCAGACATGTTATAGCAAGTTACTGCTAGTTTATTTTGGTGAAAAAAAATTTGAACTCCAGGTATAGTTTTTTCATAATATGAATTATCCATGTACTTTTCAAAGACCTCTTGTGTATACATGTATACACATACACACATGCATATATATATCTTTATGTATTTCTATGCAGATATGCCACATGTGTATGCTATATAATTTCTATTTTTTGTGTGTGAAGGTGTGTGTTTGTGTGTGTGTATGTGTGTGTGTATTCTACTAGTTAATTTTGGCATGCTATATAAAACTATAAAGTTGAAATTTTGAAAAGATAGAATTCTAATATGTAAATTTTATAACCTTATAAAGAAGACATAGTAAAACAAAACAGAACTTACAAAAATAAACCTTTAACATTGCTTTAAAGTATAGTCTCTATTCTTAGAACTTTGTTTCTTTATAGTTCTAAATCAGCATTTTTGCAAGCCTGATCTTTACCAATGTGATTCTTGGAAATCATAATCCTCCTATCAGAAACATTATTTCTTTACCAGAAAACTTTAAGCCTTTCCTCATTACCTTAACTATCATTTGAAACAGTTCATTGTCAACAGTTTGACTGAAGAATTTTTATGTCTCTCCAAACAGTATTGTAAACGAGTCTTGAATCCAATCCTATTTATACAAATAGAGCAGTCCTACCTGTCTCCTGGTTCTGAAGAGTCCCTAGTGTTTCAAAGATTTAAGACAATTACATATGACAACTGGTTTTATAACTATTCCCTTGTGATCTCCACAAATTAGAGGTGAATGTCAGCATTCATTTTTCATACCTGGAAGCATAACACCAAGCAATGTTATCTTTGTGTAATTTGATATTGTTCCTTTCCAATTCTTAACTTTTGGACTGAAATTTTAATGCTTGAGAAAACAGTAAATCTGTTTTCAATTTAAAATTTTCTAATTATAAGCGTTTAATTTAAAAATATATTCACTACATTGATTTATAGCCCTTGATTTGAATTAATGTCTACAGGTAATAGCATTTTCTTTTTAACATGTGTATCTTTAAGCATAGCATTTTGATGTTCCAAAAATAACATGTTATAAAATGAATAAAAGTTAGAACACCCATTACATACTTTTAAATTTGCATAATTCATTTTTAATATACCTCGCAAAATAAGGATGAATTTGAGGCAGTGCATTCTTAGAGATTATAAATCTATAATGAATGCAGTTTACTTCTTTTGTAATGCTATTTTTATTTCCTCATCATTGTCAGGTATTTTATTGAAATTATCTGTATACCTTATCATTGTAGTTATAAGGCTTTGTGTAACTTATGTCCACATTTTTTTTTTTTTGCCTTTTTAGTCTTTTTTTCTCCTTTACCTCTAGCTGTAGTGGCACCACTTACACATAATGAGAACTTGGATAACATTAATTTACCTTTGTCTCAGTTCCCTTGTGTTCTAGCCCTATTTCTTGAGTACTGGTAATAGACTCTGCAGAAATAATGAGGTGACAGCTCCTCTGAAAAGCATAAAGCAAGGTTGCTTTATTGTTTCATGCTTCTATAACAAAATGCTAAAAACTGGGTAATTTATAAACAACAGAAATTTATTTTCTCATAGTTTTTGAGGATGGAAAGTGAAAGATCAAGGCAGTAGCGGGTTTTGGTGTCTGCTGAGGGCTGCTCTCTGCTTCCCAGGTGGCTCCTTGAATGCTACATCCTTTGAAAAGGAGAATCTCTATGTCCTCACATGGCAAAAGGCAGAACAACAAAAAGGGTTGAACTCTGTCCATAAGGCCTATTTATAATGGCATTAATCTATTCATGAGCTTCATGACCTAAACACCTCACAAAAGCTACATCTCCCAATATTGTTGCATTGCGGATTAAGTTAACAACACGTGAAATTTTAGGAGCACATTAAGATCATGGCATGTATAGGTAAAATTTGAAACAACTGTGCATTTGGCTAATTCCAGAATAAGGCAACATATTCTATTTGCTTTAAAGGGATAAAGATCACTGGAGTACGAAAGCAAAGAAAGAATTAATAACAGCTTCTGACATTTAAAAGAAAAGTCACATATATAAAAGAAAACAACTGGATTTCACCAAGTGTGTCCCTTTATCTCCAACACAATAGTGATACAAAAGTCCTTCTGCTTCCTTTTCTAAGGAACTGGAGACATGAAAACAAAAAAACAAACAAAACTACTGCTTAAGTCATTGAAATTAAAGGCATGTCTTGATTTATTTTAATAGTTTTAGGTTTCTGAATTAGATTAAAACTTTTTCTACTGTCGTGCCATAGATGAGAGTTTATGAGAATAAAAACAAAGTATCGTCTTTCTTTGCACATGGTCTAGTATGTTAATAATTATGGAATAATATATTATGTCATGCTCAGAAAAAATTATGATGTTTTCATAGTATTTTTAATTAAATATGAAGTTAAAGTAATAGCCATGTGCCATGATGCCTATTATGTGACAGAACACTAGAGAGATGCACAAGGATATTTTATATATTTCGCAGAAGACCTGTGAAAAATATGATTGAAAGCAAACTAAAAATTTTTAGAAAATATATACTATGATATTCAATAACTATGAAGATTATTTCATTACTAAAAATATTTCAAATAAATTTATTTTATATAACATTTTAAAAAGTCTTATATGAAATAAATTTATAAAGTACAAACAAGAAAATTATAACTCTCATGACACAAAACCCATATTAAATATGAGACTTTCCATAACCCAGAATTTACCAACATTAATATCCAGGAAATTTGCTTTGTCTTTGTTATTGTAAAATTATTTTTATTTTTGTTTAAAAAAGATAGACATCTATGCAAATTAACAGAAAAATAGTAAAATTGAAGGAAGTTTTGATCTTTATATGTAGGTATATAATAATAAAATCTATTACATATATCTTTAATATTTTTTATTTTTTAATTATTTTGGGTACATACATATATATTTACAGGGTACATGTGATGTGATAATACAATATATATTAATCAAAACAGGGCAGTTAGGGTATCCATCACCTCGAACATTAATCATTCCTTTGTGTCAGGAACATTCAAATTCCACTCTTTTAGTTATTTTAAAATATTTCTATCTAGCTAAGTATATTTTTGCACCCATTAACCATCCTCACCTTATCCTCCACTTCCTGCTACTCCTCCCAGGCTCTGGAAACCATCATTCTACTCTATCTCCGTGGTATCAATTGTTTTAACATTTAGCTCCCACATATGAGTGAGAACATGAGAGATTTGTCTTTCTCTGCTATCATTTCTTTAAATAAACTTTCTACCACAATCTCTCTCTCCACCTCTTGTTTAAGGCTAATAACTCTTAGATTTGCCTTTCTGAGGCTATTTTCTAGATCTTGTAGGTGTGTTTCATCCTTTTTTATTCCTTTTTCCTTTTTGTTTGATCATTGTGTATTTTCATATAACCTGACTTCAAGCTCACTAATTCCTTCTTCTGCTTGAGCAATTCTGCTATTCAGAGACTCCAATGCATTTCTCAGTTTGTCAACTGAATTCCTTAGCTCCAGTATTTCTGCTTGACTTTTGTTATTAATTTAATCTCTTTGTTAAATTTCTCTGATAGGCTTCTGAATTCTTTCTCTGTGTTGTATTGAAGTTCACTGAGCTTTTTTAGAACCGCTATTTTGAATTCTTTACCTGAAAGGTCACATATCTTCATCACTCCAGGAAATGGCAATAGTGCCTCATTTAGTTGATGTGGTGAGGTCATGTTTTCCTAGATGATCTTGATGCTTGTGGATATCTGTCAATGTCTGAGCACTGAAGTGTTAGGTATTTATTCTAATCTTCACAGTGTGGGCTTGTTTGAACCCATCTTTCTTGAGAAGGCTTTCCAGGGTAATAAAAGGGTGTGATCTAAGTCTCTGCTCACTGCAACCACATCAGCACTATTGAGTGCCCCAAGAGCAGTAACATTTCAACTTTTGCAGACCCCTGGTAGAAGATTCTCCCCAAACTGCACTGGCTGGAGTTGGGGGAGGGGAGACACAAGCACTTGCTTGACTGCCACCACTGGTGTCTCACAGGTCACGTGCACCTCAAGTTTGCTGGCTGTGAGTCCAGTACAGTGGAAGATTTGCCCAAGGCCTGCAGTCTTTGTGGCCTGCTGCCTTACAAATTTATTCTAGGCTCTAACCAGTGGTGCAGCCAGCCAAAACTCAGGCTTCTACTACTGGGGTGGAGGATACCCCCTGACTGGGTCTGGTCTAAATGCTCCTTCTGTGAATGCCAACAGAATTCTGCCCTGTGTTGTGTTCCCTGTGACAGGGCAGCCCTTAGTTCTAATGCAAAGTCCCGAAATCACATCATTCTCCCTCCAACAGTTTGTAGTAAATTTATTAAATGCTCAAATTTATTAACATATTTCTCTTAATAGTCTTCATTTCTGAACTCTTTATTTTATTTTATCCCTTACTCTGTTAATAACTCTTTAAGAAGTTCCTCCCACCTCTATCGTAAGAGCTCCTGGGCAATATATGCTAGCTCTATTTCCATGTTTAAAAATTGTTAACTATTACCTTTCTATTTCTTCTACATGTTCATATGTCATCACATTCTTAACTCATACTTCCTCTCAGATAGAGACACTGCTCTTTTATCTTCTGAAACTGAATGATAATATAGGCAGATTTTTCCTCCTCTGGTTGACTTTCTTTCTCCACACAAATCTGAATAAACATCTATCCCTAAGACTCAATAATTTAAGGTTCATTTTCATCAATTTAAGCTCTGCAATAAGACAGTTTTGACTTTTATGTGTTTGAGTCAGCAATTTTTATTTTAATTTTATGGTTTCAGTATTTCATTCTTGAAATACTTTAAGGAAATATATCTTTTAAATTATTCTATAGAATAGAATCATTCTATGTACAGGATTTTACTTTATTCCCCTTATGTTTGGGTTTATATGTTATATTGCTTTTCATTTTATATTTGACTGTAGTATATTTGCCATTGTTTTTACTCTTATGAATGTTTGGAAGGCTTCACTCAAGTGTTTTATATTCTCTGATTGACTAACAGTAACTACTTGACTTTTCTTTCCATAAGAAAAAGGAGTCAGCTTTTCTTCTCAGCTGCAATGAAAGGTCTGTGTAATTTGCAATCTGTTTTTTGGTAAGACAAAAAAAGAAGGAAAGTGAAAGCCCAGTGAAAATAGTAATAATAGCTAATATAGACTGAGTGTTTACATTGTGCCAAACACTGTTCTAAGTACTTTGCATAAATTAAGTAATTTAATCTTTGCGATGGTACTATGAGCTTAGTGCAATTATTTTCTCTTTTATATAAATAAGAAAACGTAAACATAATGATATTAAATAACTGTCCTAGGCATTATAGTTAGTAAAGGATCCAGATAGCATGTAATTTTATTTAATTTCAGCACATTATGGGGGTACAAATGTTCAGGTTATGTATATTTCCCTTGGCCCCCTTCCCCAAGTCAGAGCTTCAAGCATGTCCATCCACCAGATGGTGCACATCGCACTTATTAAGTATGCATATACCCATCCCCTCCTTCCCCCTCCCACCTGCCCGACGCCCAATAAATGTTATTCCTATACGTGCACTTAGGTGTTGATCAGTGAAACCAATTTGCTGGTGAGTACATGTGGTGCTTATTTTTCCATTCTTGGGATACTTCACTTAGTAGAATGGGTTCCAGCTCTATCCAGGAAAATACAATAGGTGTTATACCATCGTTG
>CAUYSK010002462.1:0-19279 GCA_963575035.1 Avahi laniger | reverse complement strand
CATGCGCCACCATGTCCGGCTAATTTTTTCTATATATTTTTAGTTGTCCAATTAATTTCTTTCTAATTTTTAGTAGAGATGGGGTCTCGCTCTTGCTCAGGCTGGTTTCAAACTCCTGAGCTCAAACAATCCGCCCACCTCGGCCTCCCAGAGAGCTAGGATTACAGGCGTGAGCCACCGTGCCCGGCTGTACTTATTTTTTAAGGAAAAAGGTTAATTTGATAAAGTTTCTCTGCTCCTAAAAAAATTTGGAATCTTGGCCAGGCGCAGTGGCTCACACCTGTAATTCTAACACTTTGGGAGGCCAAAGCAGGAGGATTGTTTGAAGCCAGAAGTTCAAGATTAGCCTGAACAACATACTGAGACCCTATCTCTACAATAAATAGAAAAAAATTAGGCAGGCATGATGGTGCATGCCTGTAGTCCCAGCTACTCGGGAAGCTAAGGCAGGAGGCTCACTTGAGTCCAAGAGTTTAAGGTTGCAGTGAGCTATGGTGACACCACTGCACTCTAGCCTGGGGAACAGAGCAAGATCCTATTTGAAAAAAAAAAAAAAATTCAGAATCTGGTGCCCCAGATGCCTGGGGAAGAAAGCATGACCAGGAAAGCAAGGGGCTCCGACAACAGCTTAGTTGCCGTCTTAGAAGGGCATTCCCATGGTCTCATTAACACTCAGGTTGTCTATCAGAGAGGACTCTTTGGCAAAGGCAAACAGGGAAGACTGTTTCAACACACAACAAAGCAACTGAACCCTGTACTGTCCTAAATTGCCAAAAGAGCAGATTCCTCACCTTATGGCTCTTCCATCTTACACTTGTATGCACTGAGACTCATCACACCAGTCATCTGGCCAATCGCCATGCTGTAGAGTATACTCAACTACAAGTGGGGTGAGGACAGGGGCCGCATCAATTCTGTCCACTGTTACATCCATAGCATCTAGAACAATGTGTGGCATATAAGGCTCCTTGAAAAAAGAGTGTATGTGCATATATATGTACACACACACAGTCATGTGTCACTTAAAGATGTGGATACATTCTGAGAAATGCATCATTAGATGATTTCATCATTGTGTGAACATCATATAGTGTACTTACACAAACCTAGACGACACGTTTTTTTCTGACATAATTTTTTTCATATGGAAAACCAAATGTCCCAGCACCATTACTGAATATCAGTCATTTCCCCTACTTTATCTGCAATGCTAATACCAAGTGCCATATATCAGGTTTCTATATATGCTCCATTATAATGTTATGAAACCACCATCGTATCTACTGTCTGCGGTTGACTGAAACATCATTATGCGGAGCATGACCGTGTGTGTGTGTGTGTGTGTGTGTGTGTGTGTGTGTGTGTGTCTTAAAATAAATTAAAATATGTAGTATGCTCTTAAAATACATATATATACACATACGCCAAGTATCATAAATGGTGAAAATTAAGAAAAGCATTTACCACTTCACTTTCATCATCAAAATGTCTTATTGATTTCTTACAATGACCTGAAGATGTAGTTTTAAAATTATGTTAAACATAAGATATCATATTAATAAATTTCCCTCAAAGGAAAGATTATATGTAGAACATTTAATATTCTTTCTGATCAGATCTGAGCAAACAGTTTATAAGAATCTGAAGAAAATACGATTTAATACAGTAGAATCTCCTTCTGCATTCTGGCAGTACATCAAAAAACCTGTCCCAGCAGGCCTAATATTGCATGGTCAGCGAAGGGGAAAAGTGAAAGAAGTCTTCTACTTTGCTGCTTCTCTGAAAAGGGAATCACATTAGCCCATTAAGTAGTCAGATACATTATTTTATTGCTTGCAAAACCCTTGGGTAATAAAGAATGAGTACAAATTGCCACAGGCAGTTTTGGAGGAAAAACAGAACTGTGCAAAACAATGACAGCTGCTCTACTGCAGCACTGGACAGCTCCAGTAAAGAAAACAGTACATCAGTTGTAGTTTCTCTGCTCAAGCGGAGCACTCTCCCGTGTGTGAGAAGGAGCTATGCAAGCATACAATTCTGTAGAAACCATGTGTAAACGTACAAGTAGGAAAGACGTGATAGAAGACAAGGTGGTAAATGCATTTGTAAAAGCCACCGTAAGTCAGCCTCAATCACACACACAGTTCCATTCTCTTCAATGTAAGTATGACTGAGGGGGAATGACAGTGGAAAGCATGTGTCCTCTGGAAACATGAAGTAGAAAAGGTAAACAGTTTTTATTGAGAGGAATATTAATATTTTTCAATAAAAATACTAAGAAACAAAAATGATTTTTTTTTCTTTTTTTTTTTTTAAGAGATGGGGTCTCACTCTGTTGCACAGGCTATAGTGCAGTGGTGTGATCACAGGATTGTAGCCCGCTGCCAACCTCAAATGCCTGGGCTCAAGCAATCCTCCTGCCTCAGCCTCCTGAGTACCTGGGACTACGAGTGCATACCAACATGCCCAGCTAATTGGGGTTTTTGTTTTGCTTTTCTTTTCTTTTTGGTACAGACGGGAATTCCGCTATGTTGCCCAGGCTGGTCTTAAACTCCTGGCCTCAAGTGATCCTACTGCCTCAATCTCCCAAAGTGCTGGGATTACAGGCATGAGCTACCACTCCCAGCCTAAAAATGGTATTTCTGTAACATGGCCTATGATCTAAGAAAAAAACTTACTTACTATGCAAAGAAAACTCATTTGTGTCATACCTCGTACAGGTAAATAGCAAGAATGAATGATTTACTATCATGGGATTCAGAGAAAAAACTGAACTCACATCATTAACCTTGCTTGAAGAACACTGTTAAATGTCATATTTTCTTGCAAAGACTAACTGCTTTATTCTAACTTCATTATTGTGCTATTTTAAAGTATTACGTGAGAATTTTGTTATACAGTTCTATATTGTAGCTATGATGACACAACTGCACTCTTCCCAGGGCGACAGAGTGAGACTCTGTCTCAAAAAAAATTTAAAAAAAAGTAGGAGAATCATGTAACACGATGATTACAAACAAAATAAGCACTTTACTTTTAATGAAATACAGAATCTCCTTACAAAATCATATAAGAGTTTTTATCTGTAACAAAATAGAGAAGACTCCTACTAATGAATTTTCGAGTTTCAAAGTTTTATAGTTAGAAAGAAAAACCTCTAGAGCAAAAGCACATCAACCCTGCAAGCTACCAAGACATGGCATGAGTGGTCACATGCTATTTCATCCTCTATCATTGGCCAAGTTCATGCTTATTTTTATGGAGTATTAATAAGATGATTGACTGTATCATGATTAACAAACACAAAGTGGTAGAAATAAAAAATGTACAACCAACAGAAATAAAATTAGAGATCATTTTAACAGCTGAAGGTGATAAGAATATGACTGTTTTGTTAGTGGAAATAACCGTGGAGGATGAAGTGAGCCCTGCAACAATGGAAACATACTGACAACACAGTCAATTAAAAATAATCAACAAGAGATGAGAAAAAGTTTTAAGATGGGAAAACATTACAGTGTGAGGATCAGCACCAATCAGTGTTTGAATGCCTACTGGTCTAGTAATATTAATTCAGGACAATTTAGAGGATAAACAGGGTCAAAACGTTACAGAGGATGATTCTGTCCCAAAACAACAAAGAACTGAATCAATGAGTTGAAGGCCAAATAAAATTTGCACAACATCAAAATGAGTATTAAGGGCCAGGCACAATGGCTAATGCCTATAATCCCAGGCATGGAAGGCTTAGGTAGGAGGATCACTTGTGCCCAGGAGTTTAAGAACAGCCTGGGCAACAAAGCAAGACCCTTTCTCTACAAAAAAAAAAATAAAATAGAGAAAGAGGGGGGGAGAGAAGAGAAGAAAGAAAAAAATTAGCCAGGCATGGTGGCATGTGCCTATAGTCCCAGTGACTCAGGAGGCTGATGTGGGAAGATCACTTGAGCCCAGGAAGGTCAAGGTTGCAGAGAGCTATGACTGCACCACTCCGCTGCAGCCTGGGCAACAGAGCAGGACCCTGTTTCGAAAAAACAACAACAACCACAAAAAAAAAAAAACGAGTGCTAAAGCAACAAAGCTCTCTACGACAGCGTTGCAGATTATCAGGTGGGAACTTATCTGCCCCAACAATTCTAACCCTGTTCACAGTGGTATGCCTTAGGAAAACACCCTTGGTAGCACTTATATCAGCAAGAGTACACCTGGTAACAAAGATGATGAGAGATCAAGGAAGTCTAAGCAGAGGAGATAAAATCTGCACAAACGATTTTGATTATATACTCCTATCAGTTAAAAAAGAAATAAAAAGCACACACCCACAATACTTGTATATTTATTTTTGTAATTTTCTCCACGTACCTCTATATTTCATTGAATCTAAGAAATCATCAGTTGTAGACACACTATTATTCATCACTAAGAAAGAATAAAACACTAATGTTAATTCTATAACAGGAACATCACAATTTGAGATGTTAAATGTGGGGAGCAAAATACATCTTAGAGCCAATGAAGTGTGGTGCTTGACTAATATTAATGAATTATGTATGTTATAAAACATACACATAGTTGGAGTTTTTAAAGGAAGAGAAAAAAACGGACACAGAGCTTCTAATATTCTTTTCCTTGTATTTTAACAGATCTTTTGCATAAACAGTTTGGAGATCCTCAATCAGAAAACGGGATAAAAGAAAGGAAATGGTAGATGTTAGATTTCAATAAATCCTACTGAATAAGTGGATGATTTATCTCCTCTATTACATTTATTACACATCATATAGTGTGATGTGTGATGAATTTGACAAGACAAAGAAAAAAGCAGAAAATAAGTAATTCTCATAAAGTACCCCTCCCAAAGTCATTCATTAGAGTAATAATATTGCTGCAGGGATGAAGGGCACAGATTTTAGAGTTAGACCAACTGGGATTTGTAGCTGGGCTATCTATGTCACTCACTATTAACACACTGGACACTTCAGTGTTCTCATGTATAAAACAGAGATAACAATTCTTACCTAATAGGATTAAAATGGGGAATGGAGTTAAGTATATATGAAGCTTGTAGCCAATGCTCAGAACACAGCCAGACAGAGCAGGGCTTGTAATCCCTGAAACTGGGGAAGCTGAGGCAGGGAGGACTGCTTGAGGTCAGGAGTTCAAGACTAGCCTGGGCAACAGAGACACTCCATCTCTAAAAGAATGGAAAAATTAGCCAGGCATGGTGACTTGCACCTGTAGTCCCAGCTACTTGGGATGCTGAGGCAGGAGGAGCACTTGAACCCAGGAGTTCAAGGTTGCAGTGAGCTATGACCATGCCACTGCATCCCAGCCTGGGTGACAGAGCAAGCAGGACCCAGTCTCTTTAAAAAAAAAAAAAAAAGCAAGACTGAATAAAGGGCAACAAAGGGATCATTCATGGAAATATATTTCATATGTTAAACTACATTAGATTATCCAAAGTGTTACACAGAAAGATGATATGAGACAGTATTTGACTTCAACCAGTCTTATTCACTCAAGCCACTTTTAGATACCACAATTACTAACAAATACTTACAGCATGAACTCTCACACCAAAGTCCATTTCTGCCTATAGATTTGAGTGAAGATAAATATAGGAAATGCATCAACAAGGAACATACCGCCTCTTTATTTAACGTGGGGTTCAGGGTGGTGGAGTCCTTTTTTTTATTCTACCACTAGAAAGTTCTCTGTGTCTGCTGTAATAGGCCTCGGATGTGTCTGACAGCTGACAATATATTAATGGGACAACAAAGCACACTATTAACAACACAAGGCCATAGAATCAGTAAAACAGCAATGTTCATTTTAAAAGGACACAGTTTTCTTAACAAGTGCTTCTAAAACAAACATCAGTTTAAATTAAGAATTTATTGATAATCTCATCTATAAGACTGTATTTGCAAACTCTCATTTATGAAACACATTTCTCAAGCACAAACACTTCTGATATATTGTTTAGGAATTCTAAAACAATCAAGTAAAGAATTCCAGCTTTGAAATAAACCCAAATGTGAATGGCAAAATCTTGACAATGCTTGTGATAAACAGTACAGCAGAATCACTGGCCTATAATTTTGTTATCTGACTCCTGCTGCCTTGGTTTATTCCCCCAGGATTGGAAACACCTATTATCACAATAAGAAATCTGAATTCTATCTACTATCTTTTTTCTTTTTTTTTGAGACAGAGTTTCACTCTGCTGCGCAAGGTAGGGTGCAATGGTGTCATCATGTCTTTAAAGCTCACTGCAACCTTGAACTTCTGGGCTCAAGGGATCCTCCTGCCTCAGCCTCCCAAGTAGCTAGGAGTACAGATACACGCCACCACATAGAGCTCATTTTTCTTTTTAGAGGGAGGGTCTCACTGTGTTGCTCAGGCTGGTCTGGAACTCCTGGCCTCAAGTGATCCTCTTGCCTCGGCCTCCCAAAGTGCTAGGATTTCAGTTGTGAGCCACCATGCCGGGCCTCTGTCTACCATCTTGAATCGTCTTTCCACATCTGTTTTCCGAATGTCAGTGTTTTACAACTGAACTCTTAATTTACATTTTAAGGACTCAACTCTGTATTCTCCCTGAAACTGTTAAGATTCTAACCTAAAATAATACCTGCCTATTATTGTTATGTACAACTATATGCTACTATTGGCATCACCTTTTTCGTACTCACAGTGATTCACAACAAAAGATGTTCACAACTTGAGAGCCCTGATTGTAACCTGGAGAGTGAACCTGATGTAAGAGCCAAGGTATTCAAGAGAGTGCAGCACTAATGTCATGACCTAGTCATGAGAATGATGAGGGCACTGCCTCCCCAAAGGCGACTGACAAAAACCTTGAGGCCCAAGGAATACTGACACTCCATCTCATCTGATTTGGGCATCCTCTCCCTACAACAGTCCATAAAACCATAAGCCAGAAATAGGAGTAGAAATGGAAGATAATGCTAAAGGTTTAAATGAGATTAATTGATTATTTGATTAATTAGCAGATAGACACTTACAAAATAGGTCAAGCACTCTTCTAAGAACTTTTTAATATTAACTCATTTCATCCTCAAAATATCCTATGAAATATGGACAATACTTTTCTCTCTTTTATAGATAAACTAAAATAGAGGACATGAAATAACTTCTACTTCCCCAAGATACTAAGTGGCAAAACCAGGATTTGAATCCATGCAGTCTGGCCTCAAGGTTCACACTCTTCAGTGCCACACTAAGATGCCTCTCGAAATATCTAAAGCACTTACCTGGCACCTAACATAATGAGGAGGAGGAGGATGATAAGATACATGGTGCCCAGCCTAATATACGAAAGCATGCAGAGGCCCTCAAAGATGGTCTGGGGCCACGATGCTGATTAAGATGACACATAAAACACACCAATACATCTCGATTAAATTTACATGGTACAGAAATCTCTAAAGATACAAATTAATACTACCACTTTAGGACCTGAGAAAGAATCATTAACATACTCTTTTATGTTAATATACCAAGCATAATATAATATACCAAGCACTGAGAACCTTGATTTTCTCTTAACATTGTTAAATGAATCTTACAAATAATTAGCAGTTAATATTTTGGTCCTATCAATATTTTACACTCAATTTAAATTATAAATTAAAGGTACTAATTCTTATAAAAAAATTTGAGTGTATTTTAATATAAAGCTTCAGAAGAGAATTAAATTTATTATTTTGTCTTCCTTTTTTAAAAAAAATCAGTATTTTTTCTAATTAATAAAGTAATACGTGTTCATTGCAGAAAACTGAAAGATACTAGGGTATAGAGAAGACAATAACAATCATCAGTAATTCACTATCATCTTTATTTTTCAATGTAGTTTGAAACGTTAAATTTTCAGATAATGATACCTTTGTTCTTTCAGTTTTGGAAACAGATGAAATTTCATGAACCATAATAATTATTGTCAAGGTACTTCAAGAAAGAAATGTGCTGCAAATAGGTGAGACATTAACTCCACTTGGAATTATTTTTAAATAATGAACACTTTTCGCCACTTCTTATGCTTAATGTAAACTAAGTTCAGTCAGAAGATATGATTAACTGAATGCAACTAAATGTTTTTTAAAACACCTTAAACAAATCTGGTAAAATGATAGTCATATGTTTAAAAAGTGATTACTAACTAACAACAAATCTTAGAATTAAAATTCATTCTCTTCTACAGTACAGGTAAGGCCAAATCACTCAATAGGCATCATCCAAGCATAACATGTTTAAGCTTGGTTCCAGATATGCTAACAAATTGGAACAAAAAAGTAACTTTTGTTCCTCTTAGTGCCCTCTTATGAAAATGAACTTTCAGGCAGAACCAATACTACTTAGCTGAATACCTATTTAAAAGGCATCTACATTTTCAGTATATTATATTAACAGTAATCGGCTCCCCAAAGGCAAACCTCAAAATCCAAGCCTCGTATCAGCCAATAAAAGGCAAGGAAAATACTGTAGTGACACAAAGTGATCAAGTAAATTGCCCCTTCTACCCTCTCCTCAAACATTGTTTAATTAGCAAACACTGATACTGTTACAGAATGTTTCTGATTTTCTACCATCAAATCTAAGGGCTGATTGGATATTTTTTTATTTTACTCTAATTTACAGGGGCAGATAAAAGACTATTTCTGCACCTTTCAATATTCTAAACTAATAACAATTAATACTTAATGTTTAAAATGATCCTCTTAAATATCTTTTATTGTAATTTTGAATCCATAAATCAATGAGCTTGAATCAATCAGGTTAGTAAAAGCACTCCAACACTGTGGTAATTCAGTATTCAGAATCAGTTTGGGGAAATGGCTCCTTTACACCTCAGGCAATTTAACTTGAAAAAGTTTTCAGCCTCTACATCTTCTACATCTTTTATTTAATGTTAATTAAGCTAGCACTGGTGATTATTATATAGTTAAATGGTTTTCAAAGCAAATTCCTTGATTTGCAAGCAGGCTTTCATTCTGCAGACACTCTTATTAAGCACATTTTATGTCCTATTTTCAACTACAGTTAAACTCCAAGGAATATTTTCATCATATTACATAAATAGTGATGAAACAAAACAAGAAGTCCTTAGATGAATTTTATAAAATCTTGGACTTCCCATAAACTTTGTATGTCTGTGTACCCATAACTGTTTAGCACACTACATTGTATCTTACGTTTCGGTGATGGGCAGACTCACACTCAGTCTGGGCCAGTAAACATTATTTTATATGAGCCATGCTTCATCCCGTACTGTACCACCACCAGCACCACCACTTAAACTCCCTTTCTACTCTATATGTCCATTTCCAGCCATACCATCCTGGTATGAGAGGAACTATAGGCTTATAATTAGCCCATATAATTATAAACTATAAATTAGCTCACTGAATTTATGGAACAGGAGTTATGATCTGATCTGAAATGTGTGGGGTTGGAGTTTCATTCACACTAGATGTTGCCTAAGCAACCCTTGTTCCACTTTGCAACTTTCCACATTTGTAAAATTTTCCTTTAATTGGAATAAGCAACTAGAGGAAAAGAATTAATGGGAAACCTGACACTAGAGTGTCCCAAACAATGCAGTACACAAGTGGACTCAAGCTTGCTGGGAAATATAATCAGGACCAGCCACTAAGCACAATCGCTTTTTAAATCTAAAGATAAAGCTTGATCCTCGGAGTCTCTGATGCCAGCAAGAAACTGAAATCATAGATATTTATTGTGGGAAAGGTCCTTAAAAATGATCTAGCTAGTCCAACTCCCTCCCTAGTTTCCCTGATAAACTATGGTCAAGAATTAGTTTTAATAATCTTAGTCCAAACATTACAGTACCTGGTATGTACTGGATATTAGTTCATCGGGGAATCAATCTTATAAAGATACTTCTTTAGTATACACATGCAACACACCTGTTTATGATACACAGTTCACTTGTAAGCCTAAGAAATGAACCGAGAGGCAGTACAGGTTAGTGTGAAGAACAGAAATCTAAGCACTGGAACCACTTAGTAGAATTAAATATTGTGGAGCTTTATGCAAATCACTTAACCTCTTATTTATAAAGTGAAGGGACTGGCTGTCTTAACTCATGGAGTTTTCCAACTCCAGTAACAAAACAGATTCGTTTGTTAAAAAGTGGCATTGAGTAGTTTGAAAGTCCACACTTGGAGACTAGGAATTTGGATTAAAATAACATGTTTGATTTTGCTTAATTTTATGGTAGATTTTAAGTAAAATTACTTATGTACCGATACAGTATTTTTGAGAAGATTCTTATCTTCTCAAATAATACATCAGAGACCATTCACTGAACATCTCTGGTGAATGGGACATGGGGCGGCAGAAGGTAAAGAGATGGACTTTTGTTTCTCACCTGCAGCCTTCTAAACTGCCTAGTTCTTTCACGGGCAAGCATTACTTTTGTAATTTTTTTTAAAGCCCTAATTTAAAAAAAAAAAAAAAACACTTAAACCATGGAGGGCAATGTAATAAAGCAAAAAGTACACTCCTAGGAAAGGAAAGATTTCTAGTCTGGCTCTGTCTAGCTCTCTGACCTTGGGAAGTCTGTTTGAGTTCCAGCATTCTAGCTATCTTAAGAAAATAAGACTGCCTACTGCGCCACCATCCCACTGGCCTCAATGTTGTATTAACTGGTCTTCAGTTACTATTCTCTCATTCAATCATTCAGTGCATTCATCAGACACTCAAAGAACACCAAGAACTAAACAAACGTAAAAGCGCATGCAAGTTAATTTCCTTATAATGAAAATAATTTAATTAACAGCAAAAAAAAATCTGAGAGTTCTGGAAATGTTTAATTTGCTAAAGAAAAAGGAAGAAGAGATAAAAGACAAACTTGGTGAAAACCCAAAATCTACTACTGAGAAAAGTAAATAAACACACGGTTAGCCCTTGGCCTGAACTGTTTTATTAGAACACTTTCCAAACACGTAAAGCAATTAAATTTTAAAAATCTTCTCAATCACAGAAATTATACCTCTGCTGGAGAAGTTAGGATATTGTCCTGTTTCCTAATTGCTTAATGGGTCATACTTTCTTTCTCTAAATACTAATTCAGTTATTGATCTTCCTAATGATGGATCTGGATCCATGAAATTACTCTTTTCAACTTAACATTCATCCTGTATCAGAGAAAAATAAGGTGCATTACAGCATTTTTCTTTCTAGTTTTATGTGACTAATAGCAGGGTCATGTGGTTATCAAAACAGCTTTCTCATAATTTATCATTAATATATATCTCTATTGTAGCTTTCTCCTCAATCCACATCCCTTAAATAAAATATATTGTTAAATATTAAAACTTGAAGTCTTCTTTAGCACTTAAGATATGCCCAATTTTTGAATTTTAAGAGAATACTCCTTTTCTTACACCTCGAATAATAAGATGAATAAAAGAAAAAAAAATAACAGTTTCCTCCATAACTCTTAAGTTTGCCTAAATGCAACTAATAAATGTATCTGTCCTCCAAAGCAAATCATATCTTTTAATTTACTACTAAGCACCAGTCACTGAATATTGGCAAACCTTGAAGAGGCAAACAGAAAGCCTCACCACTGGGTAACCCTGTTTTCTGTTCCTTTGACCCAAAGATTCAAATTGATTCTAATTGATTGGAGATACCTGACTACACTAAAGATTTTCAGTTTGACAGCTCTAGAGGAAGACACAGACCATGTGACTACACAAGGGAGATCCTGACTGAGCAGCATCTAGCTTAGCCCCTGAGGGCCAGTGCTCAGACCACAGCCCATTAACAGAGAGAATGTGCAAGGATAGGAAGCTCTTTCTTCCTCCTAAATATGCATTTAAATACCCTGCCTGGAGCTTTATTGTGCAAGCCAGGTTCATAGAAGAAAAACATGATTAGGAATCTCCTTTAAAGCCCAGAAGGCTGTAATCTCCGCAGTCTTCTCTTTGTGTCCTGTCTCCACAAATAGTTTTTCCATTGTTTGCAGTTAGACTTTCTAGCCCAGAAGCTAAAAAGTAAACCACTACTATTTTTTGTTTGTTTCTTCTTTAATTACTTCACACTTAAATATTAAGCCTCCAGATTTTATCTTTTTCTTTCTTTTTCATTGTTTGGGGAACACAGTATATATAATTTCTTTGCTAAGATTAAGTGTGAGAGCCTCATGATCTGTTTGTTCTTGCAGCCCTCTCAGCAGTGTAACCTCGGACAGGTTACTTAATCCTCTGTCTCTCAATTTAACTAAAATTAGGAATATCACTAGCACTGCCACTTAGTGTGAAGGATAACACACAAAGTACTGTACAAGTAGTTCACATAAACATCTTGCCCTCCTCCTTTAAAATGCGTTCTTAGCACTGGCACTTACCAGATCTGTGTAATACAATTCTCTTGGACTCCATTTCCTTAGCTATAAAACTAAAAAAAATAACACAAAGCTCCAGGTATGTAGTGAATGAAGACTGGAAATAATTTATCTAAAGCATTACACACAGTACCTCAATAAATTCTAGTCCTAACTTACAAATATTAGTTCCCTTTCCTTCCAACTTGTAGTTGTGCTACTGAACATCTCTAACTTTGTTGCTTTTTATCCTACCATCTCAATTTGTTACTCTGTCCACATCCAAACCTGTACTGTGGACTCCAGGTAACAGACTTCCTTTCCACAAGTGCCTTCCCTTAAAGTATGAAGTATAATAGATGCCAACCGATTAGACTCATCCAGAAAGACACCATGGTGGCAGCAGAAAGCACCATAAAGAAACATGCTATCATAGGGTTTAGGTGCTTCTCAATTGCAATAATATGAGATATGCTCTAGCCACAAAAAATTAACATGAGACACAGGAGCCTGCAGATTGTAAATACTAAAATCCTTGGCAGGAGACAAAATAAGACAATATAAAATTGAAAACAGTCCCAAAGCATATTAATAAATTCTGCAGAAGCAAGGAGTCAAGAGAATGGGAAAAGTTATACATGAATTACCATAATGTAATGACAAGTTTGAACTGGGCCCTCAAAAGAAGGCTTGGTTTTTTGAGGGTTTTAAGTTTCTTTTTGTTATCTTTAAGTCTTAAGACAATGCTTATCTGTGGCTCTGGAATTATGTAATTCTTAAATTCTAACAAGCAACTAATCTAATTTTGCAGTCATTACTAGAACAATACTAGTCTCTATCCTCATGAATTATCATAATTAATCTAAGCTCCATCTTTTTAGAACATTATCATGGTTATACTCTTTGTCCATATTCATTCACTACAATATTTAAACAAAAACTTCATTAATCTATCATTGCAACATAAGGCAATATAGTGCTTATGAGCAAAGTTCAGTAGCAGCTCAACTGTGCACCATAAATGTACATCTAGACAGTCTGTAGGCATTTCTTAGTATTAATATGAGTACATGACTTCAGTCATAAACTGACCCTGGACAGCAATTCACCATCTTTTATACAACTTGGGCCCAGGGGCAGAAGAGAAATGAACATAAAAAATACCTATGCTACTCTCTCGATCACTCAAAGAGTACTACCATTAGTATAACCTCTTCTTATCTTTCATGGCTACTAAGCACGCACTTTCACCTCTCATCAGGCTAGTCTTTCCTTGAGACACCATGGCGATATGTCTTTGTTAATGCTGTTTTCCTCTTCATGATTCCACCCCAAACCACCCAAACCTTACAGGTTGGTCAAAACTCACTTTATAAATCTTTCCTCTTCACTAGAGCCCACATCATTATCTCCCTATTTTCACCTTTACTTCTTATTACCTATGTTATAGACCAAGATAGTAATTATATACAGTGTCTTACCTCTAATTGCTTTAAGTGTTTATGTCTTATTTTCCTAATAATACTAAGTTCTTTGGCAGGACTTTGTAAAGTTATTTTACCATGTATATGATTTACTATGATAAAGACTCAAACATTCATCCAGTCATTTCTCTGGCAACCAGGGAGATTCTAAATGCTAGCCATTATACAACTTTGTAAAGAGATAAATTATTTTAGCAATTTATTTATAATCAATAATCACTTCTACCTCTAATTTACAATCAGTAACCTATGAGTGATGGCAACATGAAGAACTGAGAAAAATAGTGGTTGTAAAACCAGAAAGTCCTAGATTTGAGTACAGGATCCTCCACTCTGCAGATGTGTGGCTCTCAGCTAATCATCTAACCTGTCTGGACACCATTTTCCCTCTTAAGAACACTGGTCAACAAACTATGGATCCAAGGCCAATTCCATTCTGCTACCTATTTCTTGCAAATAAAGCTTCTTTGGAACCACCTAGGCCCATTTGCTTAAATATCATCTATGGCAGCTTTCACAGCACAATGCCAGACTTGACTAGTTTTGACAAAGATCAAGTGCCCCACAAAGTCAAAAATATTTATTATCTAGCCCTTTACAGTTTACCTACCCTCAACTAAGAGTAAAATACACACAAAAACATATATATGGAAATTCTGTAAGTGTAAGAATGTATGTAAAGCTCCACTCAAAGCAGGCAACAGGTCAAAACTACTCCAGAGTAACATTAAGACATTATTTGTTTTGTTCACTCTTTATCCAAGTGTACAAGGGAGTTTTCGGGAGGCTACGTGATTTGTGATGTCACAATAGACTACAATACAGATGTTTTCGTATAAGCCAGACCTGAAAGAGATTTGCAAAAACAGTGTCATCCTTCTAAGTATCTTTTGTTTTAGAAAAGAGTCATTTCAGTTTTAAAAAGTAGGTTTAAAAAACCCCACATACAGTGGGTTTATTATTTTTAAAATCAGACAAATTAACTTTTCTGTTTTAATATTTTACAATAAATATTGATATATATAACCCACACAAATGAAAGCTCCCTGAGATCCTCAACATCTACAGGTGTTTCAAGAATATGCTATATTATAGCTTGAGTGCATCACAGTGGCATGATCAACTAGCTGACCAGAATAATCGGGGCCCCGGGGGCCAACCTTCTCTGTATACTTGGCAGGGCTTGGGTAAACACAATAGAGAGCATACAAGGACAATCAGTGACACTACCACCACCCACCAAGCAGTTTAAGGAAAGAAACATGACGATTCTAATTAGAACCTCCCAAGAGTACTTGTTAAGAAATTTTATTCAAAAGTTTGAAATAAGACAAAAGGAGGACAGCTTGTCCTTTCAAAGTCATACAAGGAGAAAGGTCCACCTGAGGATTATGTAGCCCCTAGGTTCCCAAACTATGTACCAAACACCCCAAACACTGTAGCAAATTCACAGGGGTGTTGTGAGATATTTTAAAATTTTGAAGGAAACAAAGCAACATCTGTCAGAGAACATGTACGTTATTAGCTCCAGGTAGTTCACAGTTTCAATATTAGACTGCACTACATTTCCTCCAATAAAGTTAAATCTTTGTGAAACTGGTCGTGGGGATACAAAATAAAATGAATGTGGACAGAAAATGAGAGTAGTGAAATCCAATCTGATTCTACGGTTCGAGAAGTCGTGCAGTGCTCAACAGGCACAAATACCGTATTAATAAACAAGTTATTTACAGTTATTTAAAAATAAAATAAATGTTATTGTTTCAATATAGTATGTACATTATTTGTTGAAATGGATGGTAGCCAGTTTTCTATCTAACTCAGCAATTTTATCCTAATATTCTTTTATAAATTACTCTTTGAACTGGTTTTAACATCATACCTGTTCCCTCACTAATTGAGTTATTAAAATGTTTGACAATTATTTCTTTTATGTTTGCATTAGAATCCTGATTTTCCTTTTCTGTAAATAGTACTTTACTGTGCTGATATTGTCCTTTTCCAGTTTATCTAGAAATAATTCTAATTTTAAAAGCCAAATTTTACTGACTGACTGATTGAGATCGGGTCTCGCCCAGGCTGGAGTGCACTGGCTTCAAGCTCAAGCGATCCACCTTTCCTTAGCCTCCCAAGCAGCTGGGACTACAGTTGCACACCACCAGCCCAGCTAATTTTTCTGTTTTTTGTAGAGATGTGGTACTCCCTATGTTGTTTAAGCTGGTCTGGAACTCCAGGACTCAAGTGATCCTTCTGCCTTGGCCTCCCAAAAATGCTAAAATTACAGGCATGAACCACTGCGCCTGGACCAAGTTTTAAAGATTTCACTAATTACCAAACACTTTGAGCTAATGTATGTATAATAATAATAAAAAAAGTATCAAAAACGACTCCATATATACTCCTGTGTTAAAATAATGGATATATCTTAGTGTTAGAATGTAATTAAACTCTCATAAGTCTATGTGGTTTTCTACATTTTCTAATGTTTAATAAATATATTCAATACTTCTGTAACCATAAAAATACACAACAGATTCTTTTAAATGTTTGGGATGATTTATGAACACATTCTTTAAAAAAAAAGGACTATTAATGAAAGCTTTAAAACATGAATGAGTGACATAGAATTAAATTTCCTCTAAGGAAACATTCTGAACTATTCATTAAACAGAGGGCTAAGAACAAAAGAACAAATGGCTACATTTGTATAATCAGTACCTTTTAATACCAGACTATGCCAGTAAACTAAAAATACAGATAATTTGTTTTACTCTCAATTTCCCACTTATTTTTCTAAAATTTTTCACTCCACGTCAAACATTCTTTTCACTTCAAGCTATAGAAGTGACAAATGTGCTTGAGAAGGAAAAAGAATGGGAAAAACGTTCGCCTTTTATTGGTACCTTTATGAGGAATGAGTAGGAAGAAAAAAGCAAACTAAAAAGCAAATGAGTAAATATGTTTATAGATATGTTGAATGATACCCCTCCACAAATGAGAAGAAAGTTCTGCAAGTGTTGGTGGTTTGTAAGGAACTTTCTTCCTCCTCATCTGATAATTGTGACCAATGGATCCACTTCTGTCTGGGTCACCTTCCACTTATGCTGCCTCCTTTATTACCCAGGGTCGATACCTCCATCTGACTACTAAAGACACTTGGCTCCACATGACTTAGAACTCCCTCTTACATGTGAAATATCCAAAACAGACTAATATGCAGTGAGTTCTTAATAGTCGAAAGGCCTCTTTATAACCACATATGTATCTAAGACCAAAATCAAACCTATGGAAATACTTGGTCCGAGGGAGTGAATTTTATGGAAGTTCTATCATCTGCTTTAATGAATGGCTTAGACAATATAGGACTTAAATGTACATAAACAATATCAAAAGATTAAAAAGAAGAAAAATAAAATAATACATGATGTTATCCCCAAATTATGATCACCTAATTTTGAAAAGTTGGTAAGTTTGATTCATAAAATAGTATATAAAGTGCTATGAGATCCTAGAAAAAACTTATAAAACAGGCTTTAAAAGACTTGTCTAGTCATTTACATTATCTCATTTAATCCTCAAAACCACCTATACAAAGTGGACATAATCATTATTACGTTTATCATTATTCCTACTCAGGGTTTAGAAAAGACAAAAGCACAGGAGCAGAAACACACAGCATATGGTAAGCAGACCAGTTGAGTATGCATACTAAGCACAATTAGAAGGTGAGTTATAATGAAGTTCTAAACTTCTGTCTTTTATTTACAAAAAAGCAGTCTATTGGTAAACGATGGCATTTTACTGATGGCATCAGTAAAACTCATGATAATGCATATGTGCCATCACTTTCCTGAAAATGTTACATGTATAAAAAGTCCTTATTCCTGAGCTCAAGATTTATAATTCTGAATATTCACAATAGAGCAGGATAACTGGCCCCTGTTCGTCTGCCTCCCCCCGTATCTGGTGTCACCCGAGCCGCAGCTCCAATTTGGCCCTTCTGTAACTTCAGCTGTTTCTGAAAATATCTGACTTGTTCAAATGAGTTATAGGTAATACTGCATTCCTTCTTAGTTAAAGGAGAGCAAGTATGTAAGGTGCCAATATCCCAAATGAAAACCACTCAGTGACATACCCCTGAGGAATTAAAAGAGCTGTGAAACACGGAATGTTTGAATTTTACAGCAAATCGAAGCACAAGTACAGAATCTGTGGTACTTCACCATCTACAGAACACACCCTGTATTATACTTCAAACACTGAGCCATGTTCAAACGTACCAGTAAGATTCCTCAGTTGAAGAATCCTCTAGTGTGAAATATACTTAAGCATTTTATCAAGATTTTACTGAGTATTTTTAGCACCCTGTGTTTCCTTTTTTTAGACTTTTATTTTTATCTTTTATTTATCTGATTTTTTTTTTTTTTTTTTTGAGACAGAGTCTCACTTTGTTGCCCTGGCCAGAGTGAGTGCCATGGCGTCAGCCTAGCTCACAGCAACCTCGGACTCCTGGGCTCAGGCAATCCTACTGCCTCAGCCTCCCGAGTAGCTGGGACTACAGGCCTGCGACACCATGCCAGGCTAATTTTTTCTATATATATTTTTAGCTTTCCAATTAATTTCCTTCTATTTTTGGTAGAGACGGGGTCTCGCTCTTGCTCAGGCTGGTCTCGAACTCCTGAGCTCAAAGGATCCGCCCGCCTTGGCCTCCCAGAGTGCTAGGATTACAGGCGTGAGCCACCGCACCCGGCCTACCCCTGTAATATTTTGAAATTAAAAACAAGAAAAAAATATTTTTAAAAAGGGATTATGAAAATTGGGTAAATAAAAAGAATTGTATTGGAAAAGAATCTCTCAATGAGATAGACATTTTCTCCTCAATTTATATATTTCTGAATATAAATATTAATTTAATATATTTCTGAATATGATATAGTCAGTATATTGTTATATTACATATAATTACACATATTATTCATATTATACATATTATTCATAATATATGTAATAATACAAATATTCATCGTAAGAATGAGACAGGGTTTGTCAACAATTCTGTTATTAGTTTTTATTCTTTATAAATGTAAGCTCTGAGATAACTTGTTCATACAAACAAAAGGTTAGGGATGGAAAGAGTTTTTGTTTTTAGCCATGTCACTTAATTCTCTGAGTTCTCTCCTAGTTAGGTGCCAAAAATCACGTGGTAATCTATTATCAAAAATTATTTTTAGCCGGGCGCGGTGGCTCACGCCTGTAATCCTAGCTCTCTGGGAGGCCGAGGTGGGCGGATCGTTCTGAGCTCGGGTGTTCGAGACCAGCCTGAGCAAGAGCGAGACCTCATCTCTACCAAATATAGAAAGAAATTAATTGGACAGCTAAAAATACATATAGCAAAAATTAGCCGGGCATGGTGGCACATGCCTGT
>CAUYSK010002458.1:0-20498 GCA_963575035.1 Avahi laniger | reverse complement strand
TCCAATTAATTTCTATTTTTTTTTTTAGTAGAGATGGGGTCTCGCTCTTGCTCAGGCTGGTTTCGAACTCCTGAGCTCAAACAATCCGCCCGCCTCGGCCTCCCAGAGAGCTAGGATTACAGGCGTGAGCCACCGTGCCCGACCTCATTATTCTTATAGATGTGGGATTTACTGTAAGATTTTCTACTTTTAAAAAATGGTTTATGCTAAATTTACAAAGTATAACAATTTTTCCATGGGCCTGCTAGGATACAGAGCAGCGGTACTCTAAGTGCAGTCTAGGGTTACCTGAAAGTTCCTGACATCCTTTAAATGAATCTGTGAGGCTGTTTTATTAACAATGGCCAAAACCTGGAAACAGCCCAAAGGACCATCAGCAGGTAAATGGATAAACAAATTGTGGTATACCCATACAGGGGAATACTACTCAGTAATGAAGAAGGAGTCAATTACTGATGCACACACAGATGAATCTCCAAATAACTATGATGAGAGAAATATATATAGTATATAGGGCATGATTCCATTTTTACATAATCTAGAAAATGCAAACTAATCTGTAGTGATAAAGCTTATCAGTGATTGAGGATAGAGGAGTAGCCAGAGAGATTATAAAAGAGCACAAGGACACTTTTGGGGGTGCAAATATGCTCATTATCTTGATTGGAGTGGTTTATGGCTCTATATGTAAAGTTTTAATAAATTGTACTTAATTTTTTTAAAAAGTAAGTACAATTATGTGTCAATTATAAATTTAAAAATTAATTCTAAGACTGATTTTCTTCATTCTTGTTCTGAGTCTACAGTGCTGTTTTCCAAAGGTTAAATGACACATGATGCCTGCACTTTTTACAGCTAATAGAATGTGTGCTCACATATCTCGTTTTAAATTTTGCTGTTATATTTTCCAATATAGTAAATATCTATCTATCTAAAATCAGTGGCGTGCTAGAGCAGGATTGCACCAGCTCATAAGAGCTGATTGTGCACATCTACTCCCAACTCTGTTTAGAGGGATCATGTTGATAGCTTGAACTCAGCCATGGTAAACTATTTATACCACAGAAATCAGCAAAATCGGGGCTTTTTTTCCCCAGACAGCTATTTGTTAAACAATTATCAGCCCACCATTACCTATAACAACTATAAACAAAAACTCATTGAAGTCCTTAATTTTATTTTTCTTAAGAGATAGGGTCTCACTGTGTTGCTCAGGCTAGACTCCAACTCCTGGGCTTAAGCAATCCTCCCACCTCAGCCTCCCAAGTAGCTGGGACTATAAGTGTGTACCACCATACCCAGCTCAGTCCTTAATTTTTAATTGTGCAAAAGGATTGTGAGACCAAGAAGTCTAATAACCACTAGGCTCAGTGGTTCTTTATCTGTGGAGCTAGAAAGTGTTTTTAGGGAAAAAAGCAAAAAGAAAAAGTAAGACTTTCAGGCACTTAACACTATCAAAAAAATCTTTTGCAGAGATTGATAAGTTGCCTTCACCAAGTGCCACCACTGCCATTCTCCCATAAGGCTCACTGTTGACTCAGTCTTTGCCCCAAGACCAGGAGGGTCTGAGGTTGAATGATTAGTCCCTTCTAGAATTTGAGGAGCCCAAAAACTGCTAGGAAGGAAGGGGCTTCCACCTCCTCCAACAAACACCAAAGATCCACCACCTTGCTTCCTATAGCTACTCATGCACCAAAAATGGAACTTTAAGGTGCTGCCTGGAAAAGAATAGCACCAGACCAAGTTCTCTAGATAATGCATTCCAACTCCAACAAGTGGGATAAGAGGTCCAATGATGCAAATATATTTGTATTAGGTGAATCAACCACCAGGAACCCAAGATCTGACACTTTTACCAACCGCTTTGAGGCAACTTATAAGTATAGAAGAAGCTTCAGAGCCAGCCTCATCTTCTGGCTCATAGGCTCTAGCCTACATCCTTTTTAACTACTTAATGTGGTATGGAGAATGTCAGTGTGCTGAGGCTCCGTCATCTCAATAGAGAGCTCCCTCGGAAGGAAAAGGCTGAAATTAAAAAAAAAAAAAAAAAAGGATCTCCATTAAGGAATTCAACAGGGAGTCGATCATGTTGCAGAATCATATCTTCCTGTTTCACAACACGTTGGAAACATAGACTTTAGGACTTTTTCGTCTCTACTGCATAAAGGTCTGATCGTTTCTGTCTAAAAATGGGGATTTGCTGGCGTATTTCAGCCAACTTCTTCAGGTCTGCAAAAACAGGAAAGTACACTGTTAATAATTTGCAACTCCTCACTAACCAAGGAGATTTTTTCCCTCAGACTGTAAAAACCACCAGAGTCTCAGCAAGTAACTTAGTAACGAACAGGCTTGTCCAGATGCACAGACGGCCTGGCACTGGCACCATTTCAAACTAAACCAAGAAAACTCAAACTGAGCTACAACCCCCAGGGCTTGGCCAGAGAAGCAGACCCTAGAATATCCTCAAGGATAAATGAGGAGGGGGAAAAAAGGAGCCCTTCCAAGTGACAGAGACTACACAGCTAAGGAATCTGGCCTCAGAGCAATGGGAACACCAGAGACCTGGAAACTGTGCCTGGGCAAGTCTTACCTATGTCTGAATACACGATCGTTTCTTCTGTGCCAGCTTTGGCTAGCACCTCCCCCCTGAAAAAGAGGCAGTGGAAAATCAATGGATTCCCTGATTTTGGTGATATTCAAGATCTCTACGTTTTTCCTGCCTATCTCGCAGGGCAAAAGGGAAAGAAACTGAGATTTAAAACAAGAAGATAGGGGTATAAATTCCTGTTCTATTATTTAAGTAACTCCATGACCTTGTGAAAGGTCATTTTGAATCTCCATTTCCTAATCTATAAAGTAGAAATATAAGCTCTAGGAGGGCTTAGTGAGAAAACTATTATTGAGTATGTTTTATAAACTGCAAACTGCTAGGAGATGGCAGTTACTCGATTATTGTAAAGGTCTGGGAATAGAGCCATCTACAATCAACAGGAAGCTCCACCCCATGCCCTTGACAGTGTATTTTAGCGAGGCCCTTTACAAGGGCAGTGGAGATCTGCCCTTCACACCTGCCGGGCTGCTACCCTACCACGTCTTCGGTTTCAGATCTGAGGGGAAGATTTCAACCTGTGGGGTCTGGGTGGAAGCCGCAGGGGAACCACACACCGCAGGAGCCTCCACTCGGGAACAGCGACACTCTCACAAATCCAGGGGAAGGCGACCTGGAGAACTACCTCCAGTGCTTAGTCTCTCGGCCCAGAGCAGGGGTTCAAACACATATATACAGAAATAAAAGTTCTCCAAAGTAAACTGACATAATAACTGTTCCATTTACCAGATAGCCGCAAATAGATTTTTGGCACAAACGCCACCGTTAATGCCATGTAACTGAATTCTTTTCTGTTCTTCTCTAATTCTTCCCTGTTTGCCCTCGCATTCAAAGATCTCTTTGTTAACCTCAGACACCCACCCCAATGTTAGTATAAGCAGAGGGCCCCCAACCCTGCAGAAGGAAGAAATAAAGATAAGTTATGTACAACTACTACGTGTCAGAAGCAGCCAACTTGATCAAGGAGATCCATAGGATCGCCGTGGAGCAGAGCTGCCGGAAGGCAGAGGCCAGGACTAGCACCGACAACTGGACAGTAGAACTTGAAGCAAGTTCAAGAAAACTTTCAAGCCGACTTAATCCCTACAGTCCTCCAATGAACACTAACTGTAACAGTCAGGAGGACACTACAAATCTCTCACTAGTCACATCTTCCAAGGCCTCCCCACCACACACATTGATCTCTGTCCTATAAAGTCAGAGAACCTTTAGGGACTCCACAGTGACAGTTAACTCTTCTCAGTCTTGTCACTGGTATACTTACCCTGAACTGCAGAAATACATACAGCGTGTGCATGTATTTATACAGAGAAGTAGCGTGGAATAAGTCCAAGCTGTAAAGGCAAAAGTCCTCCGGGCCAAACACCAGTTCCAGCCACCTTCTCTGTGAACTGCAACTCTACCACCTATAAACTGAGCTTAGTAAGGACAAGTCCCCGAGAGTTCAAGCTGAGATCATATGTGTGAAAGTACGATGTAAACTGTACAGACCGTAAGGTGCACATGTTAGCATATGACGGCACGTGCATCTGGGCAGATTTACGTGCTGTTTTCACTGAGTAATAAAATGCTTTACCCTTTCACAGGGGACAGGGTTCTAGTTTCCCTTATGGAAATCCTCCCCGCCCCTCTGCTTATTATGCTGGGAGCAAAGTTCTCACCCTGTAACTCACTCCTGCTCTACGACCAGCCAGCCAGCCTAAATTTTAATGAAAAGCCAAGAGTTTGGGAGACTCTTTTACTAAAATCACCTGTCTGTCATGGTTTCATTGTTTTCCCATGTGATCCAGGTCTGACTGACAATGAAGGTCACCTAGAAACTCAGAAGAGGACTAAGGCCAAAGACTCAATTAAGAGCAGGATGATTTCTTTCCCATATACTTTTTGAGCTTCTCTGACAGAGACAGGTAGAAACCTGGCAGGACGTGAGGGGAATTGGGAGTGAGGTGGGCGCTTGGCTGCTCAGGAACCAGACCACCCACCAGCCCATATGGATCTCTCAAGCTCCTACTGAGCCTGTCCTCACTCACCAAGGGTTCACGACGGTGCTGTATCCCCAGGCAACATAGGAGGCTTTGTCATCCCGGGCAGGAGAGGCTGTGGCCACGTACACCTGATTATCAACGGCCCTGCAGTCAGTGCAGAGAAAAGAGGTAGATCATATACTATAGATCTGCAACATTTTTCTATCCCAAGGGGATAGAGTCTTCTTTTAAAAAATAAGACAGTACAGGCTGTCTCAGACGTAGAAGGAAGCCAAAGCATAGAACCTTCTCTTCAAAAAGTATCTTATTGTGGCGAGTCCAAAGGTAGTGAGTTATATCAGTTGATTGTTCACAGTTACAGACTGAACTCCTTGTTCTACTACTTTCTCCCCTCCTCACTACTACACTTGACTAGTCTTAAAAAAAAAATAGAAGAATAAAAATAAAATTTAAAAAAAAGTATCTTATTGCATAAGCCGGTGGTTCTCAACTAGGGGTGATTTTGCCCACCAGATTTGCCTTTTTGATTGTCACGACTAAGGGGTTGCTGCTGGCATCTAGTAGGTAGAGGCCAGGATGCTGCTAAACATTCTACGATGCACAGGATGGCCCCCAACAGCAAAGAAGTATCTGGTCCCAAATGTCAACAATGCCACCGTTGAGGAAGCCTGGCATATGACAAGCTGTACTGTAGGAGAAAAGCGCTTCTCTGGTTACAGCAAGTTAAGGTGGCAGAGAGAACAGAGTGCCTTGTCAGAGCAATGCACCTTGCAGGACTGCATGGTGCTGTGGCTTCTGAGGAGAAGGTGCCCAGCAGCAGAAGCCCTCCTTGTGGATTCATCCTTTTCAGCTGCATTTGGATACCAGGGCAGAATCCCATATCAGGAAGGAAGGCCAGTCCTTCCATTAAACTGGAAATCTTTCCACAAAGAAAAAACACTGAGATGCTTGCATATATGGTGCCTTTCTTACCGGCCTCTCTGAAGCAACTCCCAGTGGGCTGGTCCAGTGGTCAAATTGAAAGCTCCAGGATACACCAACAGCTGGCAGCCTTGGGGAGAGAAAAGCCAAAGAGCAGTGGGTACAGGTGAAAACCTGTTGACACTAGCCCCTTCCATTGTTCCTTATCCAGCAGGGACCAAACTCAAACTTTCTCAAGCACAAAAAGATGACAGCCAAGTCAGGCAGTGCCAGCTGCATTAAGATGTGGCTCTGAATTTAGACACACAAGAAAAGTGGTATTGATAATCAAAATCACAACATGTGACTTCACTTGAAAAAAGTAGAGAACTGTCATTCGAATTTCTCTCTGCACCATATGTCAGCTCTGCATGGCCAAGGACCATGTTTTGTAATTACTTTCAACTGAAATTAGGGGCAGAATAGTTGCCTTAATGCTTACTGATAAGGCTCTACAGACTGTTGACCCCAGAGCCCACAAACCTGCACTTTGTGCTGGGCAGGCAATCAAACCATTTTCACCCACTTCGCTGTAAGTGACAGCTGAACTGGACGTAGTTTCAAGCAGTCTGGTAAAGATGCTAATATTTGTTGAGTATCACACGAGGGGCTTTATCTTTAATCCTCGAATCATTCCTATGATTAAATTGAGAACCACACTGCTCTAGAGGGTAAATGATTTAATGAAAGTATTGCGCCAATTAAGGGGAAGAGTTGGAAATAGAAACCACATCTTTTGCTTTGGTTTATTAAAAGAGTTTTTCTGCAAAATTTGGATTCAGTTAAAAGGCCACATGTGGCCCCAAAGCCGCGGGTTCCCCACCCCTGGCTAGGAGTACTGAGTGGTGAAATCCATGAGAGTGTAGACCATGTCTTCATTTCTACTGGGCTCCCAGTGATTCTTTTCAACACAGTAACAGGGAGGATTCAAAGGGTAGAGCAGGTATTTAGAAGCATAGCTCCTACCTTAGCTACAACCAAAGAACCCTACCATCCGTATACAGCAAAAGTGTGAAAAGCCACATGGGGGTGGAAGGGTAGAGATGGAGAGATTAAGACCCCTCTCTGGCTTCTTTGACTAAGGGCTGCCCCCAGCCCACAGAGACCAGCCCAGAACCAAACCTCCAAGCACCCACATAACACAACTATTGTGCTGCCTCACCTCTCTGTGCATAGATTTGTGCAAGCTCTGCAAATCGCATGTCGTAGCAGATGCCCAGACCCACTCTGCAGTAAGCTGTTTCCAAACAGAAAATACACGAATGCAAAGTTAACTTCCTAAAGCATGGAGTGGCAAGGAAAAGCATCCATGACATAATGATCATAAAACACTGACGGGATAAATTAACACAGGACCTGAAGATTCAAAGGCAATTTATAAGCTCGTTCCTACTTGATTTCTCATCATTTGTGTCAGCAGAGATGAGAAATTCATTCCAATTGAATGCTTATTATCTAGGTGGTCCTAGATAGGTGGGAGGTGTTCCATCACGGCCTACCAAGTATACTCTGGAAACAATAATAAGAGGTTATGATCAAATGAAATAGCAAAATCATGTCAAATCTTTAGTTCTCGATTAAGCCTGACCTTCCCAGATCTCTGATTATTCTCCCTCTCACTTCTGAGTCTTCAGTCAGGTTATGCAAAAAAAAAAAAAAAAAAAAGTAGAGACATTAAAAAAAGAGAGAAAAAGAGAGAGAAAGAGAGAGAGAAAGAAAACAAAAGAACGAAAGAATGAAAGAAAGAGGAGGAAAGGGAGGGTGAGGAAGGGAAGGGAAAAGGAGGGGAGGGGAGGGAAGAGTTGAGGCAAGAAATGAAAAGAAAGAAAGGAATACCAGATCATCTTCTACTGAGATTGCTAGAAGAGGCAAACTTATCTGGTACGTACGAGTATCAAATGTGGAGAAGCTATCACCCGGACTCAGTGTTTTAGATTCTTGAAATGTAATCTTCCCAGGAACATCAATGTCAAACAGATGGATCTGCATCACAAATAACTGATTTGGTTACCTCTTTTCCAGCAGGGTTCATGACAGTAATGACAGTTATCTTTCCACGGGGAGACACCTGAGGTGCTCTAAGATCAACTACACAAACAGCACCCAAAACCTGCCCATAATCCATCCCACAACCTGGCTGACAGCATATCAAAATGAATTCTATCGCAGGAAACTGGAACAATGATGCTGTAGTTTTTACAACTCCTACATCCATGTGGTATGCAAATTAATGTCCAGGTTTCTCATGGGGGGTAATTAATGTGTAGCTTTTTAGTCAATATAAATGCTAACTCTCATAATCAAACTGATAAACTGGAAGGAGAGGGTAACCACTTAAAAACAGGTAAAAATTTTGTGAGCCAAATTCAGCAATATATAAAAAGAATAATGCATCACTTCAAAATTGGATTTATTCAAGGAAAACAAATGTGGTTCAACATTAGAACATCAATCTTTGTAATTTTACCACAATAACAAAATAAAGAAGAGAAATCATATGATCATCTCGAGAGATGCATAATGAGCATTTGGTAAACTTCTACAGCCATTCATGATTCAAAAGCAAAACAAAAAGACTCTTCTAGGAAGGGAACTTTTTAATCTGATAAAGAGTTCTGTAAAAACCCTAAACAAACATCATACTTAATGATGAAATACTGAAAACCTTCCCTCTAAGATTGGGAACAAGACAAGGATACCTGCTACTCAACATTGTACCAGAGATCCTAAACAAAGCACAAGGAAAAGAAAGGAGTAAAAAAGTATGATTACAAAGAAAAATATGGAATCCATCACTATTCTCAGATGATATAACTGTGTACCTAGGAACTAAAAGAAACTACAGATAAATTATCAGAATTAATGAGTGAGTTTAGCAAGGTTGCTATATACAAGGTCAATATTTTAAAAATGTATTTTACTTCTATATATAAGCAAGAAACGGAAAATGAAAGAGCATCAAAAAACACCAAGGAATAAATCTGACAAACGATGCATAAGGCTATATCCAAAAAACTATAAAAATAAATTGAGAGAAATTAAAGAAAGTCTAATAAATGTCAGGATACATACTACATTCATGGACTGGAGAACTCAATACTGAAAAGATACACTTCAAAGAGTTGGGTTCATAGTCTAATGCTGGCTGTTCTTCCTGCACCGACAGAATAGCTCCTATCAGACCAGCTCTCTTAACTATGAACACTGGACAAAATAAAAGGCAAGGCACAAGTACGTAAAGCACTGAGGAATGACCAAAAGCAGGCAATACCTGAAGGGAAGGCAACACGTGGAAGAAGGGAATAGCACTGGGTGAGCTTCCCATTTGTTTACAGCTGTTAAGTAAGGACCTAGTTGTTGTTATGAGTGGTTATGAAAACTACCCATAATTATACTGGCTTAAAGAAGCACAGGATGGAGTGGTAGCAGCTGGAAAGTGAGAGAGGAAATCCTAAAAAGCAGAAAGCCAAAGAGGGAGAGCCCTAAATTCTACATATAAAATCTGTCCAAATCTCTGGCTGACCAATTAATTAAATATGAATGGAGTAGCTTACAAGCAGCCTAGCTAAGGCTAAAAATTTCAGACAGAACAGAGAAGCTAAAGTTGCTGCCCACCTTGCAAAGGAGATAAGAGTTTGGTGTTTGAGGCCAGGCGCAGTGGCTCACACCTGTAATCCTAACATTCTGGGAGGCCGAGATGAGGAATTTCTTGAACTCAGGAATTTGAGACCAGCCTGAACAAGGGTGAGACCCCATCTCTACTGAAAACAGAAAAAATTAGCTGTGCGTGCTGGCACACACCTGTAGTCCCAGCTACTCGGGTGGCTGAGGCAGGAGTGATCGCTTGAGCCCAGGAGTTTGAGGTTGCTGTGAGCTAGGATGATGCCATGGCCCTCTAGCCCAGGTAACAGCGAGAGACTCTGTCTCAAAAAAAATTTTTTATAAAAGAAAAAATTATTGTTTTACAGGATTTATAAAATCTGTACATGGGCTACAAATGACAATTAAAGCATAAAAGAATAGGGGCAGGAAGGTAGGAAATGGACCTATACCACTGCAAGGCTCTTCGATTTTACACGAAGTGATACAATATTAACACTAAGTAGAATGTGACAAGTTAAAGATACACAATATACTTCCCAAGGCAACTGGGGAAAAAAAAGCAAAGAGGTAGAACTAGTAATAAAAAGACAACAGATAAATTAAAATGGAATTCTAAAAAATATTCAATTAATCTAAAAGAATGTAGAAAAAAGGAACAAAGAAAAAAAACGGACTAACCACTCCAGTTAAAAAGCGGATTGTCATAATGAATAAAAAAGTAAGACCTAACTATACGCTGTCTATAAGAGAACCACTTAAAATATAAAAACATATATGGGTTGAAAGTAGATTAGAAAACCACATACCAGGCAGAGTACATGTAAGAAGGCTCGAGTGGCTATAGTGACAGCAGAGATAAAACAGACTTCAAGATAAGGGGTGTTACAAGAAAAATAAAAAGTAATGATAAAAGGATCAATTCATCAGGAAGACTTAACAATATTAAATGTATGTGCATTTAATACTGCAAAGATGTCAACTCTTCCTAAATTGGTCTTTACATATTCAATGAAATCCTGATAAAGATTCCTACAGGTTGTTCCTTTGCAGAAATTGACAGGTTAAGTCTAAAATGTATAGAAATACGGAAATGACCAAGAATAGCCACCTTTGCCAAGCAGTCAAAAGCCTGACGCATATACAATATAATGAGACGGACCAGGGGACTTCATAGCAAAGATGCCACATTCCCCACATACCTTTCTGTACTTAACTAGTAAAGTTCCATCAGGCCCAAACACAGCACAGGTGTTATAAAATTTCCCAGCATCCTCTTCAGGGATGGAACCTTTTATTGAGAGAAGAAATATACAGGCGTACAAAACAAGAAGAAATATACAGGCGTACAAAACAATAAGAAAAAGGATCTTAAAAAGAATAGAGCAATTCTTTTGTGATAACAGTCAAGGCCTGATAAATTTGTCACTTGGTTCCAACAATAAAGTTTACTATCCTCTAAGGGTTATGTAACCATGTTTTTTTTTTTTCTTGACTATGTATGATCTTCCAGAGATAAACTCTAGAGTGTAGATGAAATATAATTAGGTCAGATGCCAAAGACTGGTTTAAAAAATAACCAAAATGTTCCTGAAATTCAGCCATGATCTTGAGTAACACTTAATCTGAAGCATTAGAGCAAAACGAAGAATTTCCTATTGCTCAACTTAAATTCACCAGGTCCTGCAACCAAACAGTATCCCAAAAGGCTTCGAGGTAAGAAGGTGAAGTCACAAGTCTCTCCGTCGCTGAATGCAGTTCCACCGCTATGCTTCTTGCTTTGCCTTCGCTTCCCCACCTCTTATTCATTTCTAATCCTTAACATATCACAATAGGTTAGAAATTATTTTATTTGCTGTGTTTATTAAACTGAGTTTTGCTGTGCTTATTTTTTATTTAAGCAAATAGAACATTTTAAAATTTATCCCAAAACCATACAAATAAAGCTACCTTTATGAATGTGGCCTCTATGAAAACAAGTTTTCTCAATCCTATATTAGTACAATAAAAGACACACAGGTATGATTTCTCCTTCCACATTTCTACCTGCTCCTGTATTCCCACTCCATCTCCAGAGAAATGCTCATTATCAGTTTGTTGTATGTCCTTCTCCAATATTTACTATGCCTTTACCTACATAAATACATATAAAATATAGTCTTCTTATGTGGGGCTTTGATCTGAACGAGAATACTCTGTTCATATCATGTTGAATTTGGTTTGTTTCCACTAAATAGTATGTCTTGAAAATCCTTCCACATTACTACATATAGATCTACCTCATTCTTTTCAATGGCTGAATTGTGTTCCACACTTTCAATGTAACAACATAAATCATTCAGTTGTTTTTTGTTTGTTTTTGGAGACAGGGTCTCACCATGTGTCCTCGGCTGGGATCGAACTCCTAGGCCCAAGCTATTCTCCCACTTCAGCCTCCCGAGTAGCTAGAACTACAGGTGTGCACCACTATGCCCAGCTCACTCAGATGTTTTTAATGTTCAGGCCATTATTCCCTGCAGGTAGGAAGTTACCTCCAATGAGATAAATGCTGCATTCCTTTGCTACTTCAGAAAGCTTCTGTGTGGATTCACCAGGAATTTTCTCTGCATATTCAGGAAAATACTTCGTGCCATATGGAGAATTAAAGCATTCCTAGAATAATGTTGGCAAAGAAAAGGGAAAAAAAACACCAAAACACCCTACTCATTTTAAAGTTCTGCTCTAAGAGGACAAAGCTGCAGCGTCTAGCTCTGCTCTCACTTAAAGGGGTAAAACACAGCTAATAAGAAACACACTGACAGCACAGGGCTGAAGAGCCTGTGGTCACAGGCAAGACTAGGCAGCTAGCACAGGAGGGGACAGAAAACACAAATCATATGAGTTTTATCAGGTCCTGGTCACCCTGGCAGAAGCTAGACTGCTTCTGTCTTGAGTCTGTAGGAGAACAAGTTCCCAACCTTGGGCAACCAGGCCCCACTACAAATCAGGCTCACTCACATGACTTTGGATGTTAGGATGAATCCATAAGCTCAAAATTATATTAGTATGGAAAGCAATAAAACCTGTGTATGGAAAAAATACAAAAGCTTTGAAAGTCACAGAGGTTAAGAGGTTTCCTCATCAGTAAAATGAGCTGTTTCTAAGTTCCGTTCCAGCACTATTATGCTGATCCTACGACGTCTCTCATCCCTCACCCACATAGGGTACTGTATGTCTTTAACAACTCTGTGACATGTCAGAAAACAAAAGGCAAAAATAATACACTTCAACTCTAATTCATTTGTTCTGCATTTAATGAGCTCACCTAGGTACCAGGCACTGTGCTAGGAACCTCAAGCCCAAAGATTGCCAGCTTATACAAGACGCATGTTAGTCAGTGAAGTGGGCATGTGCCGAATTCAAGTGCTTTCACTCCTGGAGTTTGTACTCTTACCCTCTGGAACATTAACCAACAAGAGACCATGATTAGGTAACAAGTACAAGTGAGTCCCATGACTGGCATCGCAAGGAAGACTGGATTAACATTAAGATCTCGAGCTCCCTTGTTAAAGATTCCTGTTCACTGGCCACTTTGTGATGGGCTGGAGCCTGAGTAAAACACAGTGTGACCCTGCAAATTCTCCAGCCAATTTAGCCAGGGTTTGTAAAAGGCTGCCTCCTCATAGCTGGGTAGGGGAAAGGTGCTATCGAGAATTGATCCACCCACTGATCCCCACAAAGCCTTTAGAGAAGATGCCAGGAGATGTATGTTCTGACATCTGGGGACCCCTCTCTGGGGCTAAACCTGTACTCGCTGACAAACAAATATAGTATTACTTTCAACTGGTTCTGCTGTTAAAGAAACCACCTACCAAAGAGATGCAGAGTCATACTGGCTTTAAGATGCCACAGGCCACTAGACAATTAATCTATTTAACTAAAAATCACTTGTACCCTTAAATCTATCAAGATAAAAAATAATAATAAAATAAAATTTTAGAAAAGACACCACAGGTTTCCAAAACATCTCTAAACAGTTTTCAGTCATTTAAAAAAAATTTTGGAGGTTTAGTGCTAAAACCAACATATTCTAGTCCTACAAAAACTTAATTATATAGGAAACAAAGTATGTATCCAGGCACTGCGTATTTTAACTTTAGGTAAGTGCCTCAACATACCAGGATTTTGATTTGCTCATCTGAACAGAGTAGATGATCCTAAAGTTAAAGACCTGTAACCCTGCTGCACATCCTATCTCACAAAGAGCCTTGCTAAAGTCACCTTCCAGTCAAACGCGGAACAAGCCTGGGGCTCCAAGGGACACTGCTGGACCGACCCCCAGGATACGAGAGGACAACCAGAGCTAGCAACCACTATTCTGCTGGGTCTACAGTGTCTGGAACAGGATGGCTGCCTCCATACTGACCGGCAGAGAAACTATTTTGGCTCCTTGCGCTGCTGCCTCCCGGACAAGGCTACAAGCTCGAGTGACGTTATCTGATTTGATGGAAGAAACTTGAAGCTGGATGAGGGCCAAGCGGAAAGCTGAAAACACAGACAAAAAGAAAACAGTTGTCAGATGTGACTGCTAAATTCAGATAAAGCCACTGTTCTTCAATAGAGGGCAATTTTGTCCCCTGGGGGACATGTGGCAATGTCTGGAGATATTCTTGATTGTCACAACTGATGGGGCACCACTGGCATCCAATGAATAGAGGCTGAGGATGCTGCTACACACCCTACAATGCACAGGACAGCTCCCCCCAACGAAGAATTATTCTGCCCAAAATGTTAATAGTGCTGAAGTTGAGAAATCCTGAGACAGAGCAACATACATGGGCAAAGCCCCGTATCACACACAAGAATCTGAAGTGAATCAGCTTCTTACTATGTACTGTGGGGAATGAAATGAGAACATGGTTTGAAGTAAGAAGACTGGGTATGAATATGGTCCTAACCTTTACTATTTAATCTTGTGCCTCCTGCCTACCCCCAATCCAGATCCTGAGCATGTCCTAGCACAGAAAGTACAATCCCTTGGAGGTTGCTCACTCACTGCAAATTGGGGCAGTAGGCTCATGGGAAGGGAAGACGCTTGTCTCAACTCCCCTACCACCAGATGAGACACGGCAGGGCTATGGGTCCCACCCGGTAGTCGCTGGGCTGCACATGTGCCTGATCACAGGGTAGGGGTCCCAAGAACCTATACTCATCTCATAAATATTCCTGTGCCCAAAAGAACACAAAATTCAATAGAAAATACACCACGAGAGGTTGACAGAAACACTGCAGAAAGAAAAGCTAACAGCACTTTTTTCCTGCTATCTGAACAAGGGGACTGGGCCCCACAAAGTATGTTGCGAGCCCTGCCAACAAGGTCTGTTTTCAGCCTTGGAGCAAGGGGAACAGGGTCTCTTTCAAGCTTATTCCTTCCTTGAGATAGCAGTTATACACTTTCTTTGCTTTTCCTCAATTCTTTAGAGCTCTCTTTTAGCTCTTATTGTACTTACCTTTCAGTGGCTAATAATTCTTTTTGTTCAAGTTACTAGTGTAGTTTCCATGTATTGCCTGGACCCTGACTGATACATAGTTCCTGCTCATAGTCCGATGGGAGGCTGCAGTAAAGGATCCAAAGCACACAACCTATGGAGCTCTGCAAAACGTCAGGAATTAGTAATAGCCTGCCCTAACTCCCCTAGGCCACCTCTGCCCTTTGGCTTAGGGTTAGCATCACAAGTAGGAAATTCAGATGTCCCACTGCTTAGTCTATCCTAAACATAGGGAGAGGGGCTAAATTTAACCCTAAATGCAGCTTGTTAAACAGTTTCAAAATTTGGAGGAAAACAAAGGAAACTAAAACAGGAAAGGAAAGCTGGCATTACTGTGGGGCACCAGTTACTTTGAGCTGTCACTAGAACAGCACACAAGCTCACTAAAGATCTCCCCTGTAACTCAGAAGCCAGCTGTGTCTCTGCTTCTGAGGGAGATAACGATAAAGCTCATGGCTATAATCATGGCTTCTTCTCTTCCCCCTCCCACCCACAAGTACAGGGGTCCTGAACCAGGCTGGGGACTGCCTGTCATTTTGCAAATCACCCACTCCACTGAGGTGCTAAAGCAGAGGAATCCCACCACCGGGGAGTTCCTCGATGCTGAGGGTGAGGCACTAGTCACTTTGTCTCCTTCTCTGTAAAGTGAAGATACAATGACTTTTAAGGCTGCCCTAATATTTATCATAATCTAACAATGAGGCCTTAGTAAGGGAAAAAAATAAACTTTGAAGGGACCAACATGGGAATAGCATTTAAAGGAATGTGACAGGTCCTACACACATATAAACTTCTAGGAGGTAGCATTAACACCACTTTATAGATGAGGAAACAGAAGACTTGCTGGGGGAAAGCTGCACAAAGTCTCTGAACAAAGTGAGTGGCACGGCAACAATCCAAGTCAAATGCGGCCTGTAAAGCGAGATGGGGAGGGAGCGCCATCTGGCCACCTTTGTGTGGCGTGGCGCTGGGGGAGGTCACGGCACTTGCAAACACTCAAGGGACTCAGCCCCATACCACTCGCCATGGAGAACCGCCTGCCGTCCCGCGACGCCCGAGCCCCGGGCACGGCCACGTCAGGGAAGCCCGCGAGCGCGGCGGGGACCCGGAGCCGGGGGTGAGCCGGCCGATGCTCTGCCAGTGCCACCCCAACGCCTCCCCTCCGGCCCCGGCTCCAGCCGCCGCGTCGGGCCGCGCCACTTACTGGCCATGGCTCTCCCGGGAAGCACCATTGGTAGAGCGAGAAGGGGCGGACGGCGGCTGCGCCACGGCGAGGGGCGGGGCCGCGGCGGCGCGGCGCGGCGAGGGGCGGGGCCAGGCGTCGAGGCCGCGTCCCGCCCGCCTCCGCGAGGGGAGGCGTCTGCGTTCCTGCGTGGCGCAGGCACCTGATAGCCGCCGGCTGTTTGCCTAGGATAGACCGACGAGAAACGGTTAATTACGACACAGTCGGGAAGAAGAGAATGCCTCCATAGGTAATGGGGCAAAGAGGGAGGGACCTGAGTCGAGATAGTGTGCTGGTAAATGTGTAACAACCGGACTCTCCAGAGTGGAAAAAGCCCTGCTTTGCAGCGTTTGCCTAGTCTCAGCAAAAGGACTGAACTTCGAGCTGGTTGCGTTGCCTCTGTGGCCAGCGTGGGCTGATTGGCTGAAGCCATTTGAACAAGCCTCTTTGAGGGGCACGGAATGACCTTGGTTAGTTCAGGCACGAAGGACGTCGGTAGGATCTGACTACAAAGCTGCTTCGTAAAGCGCAGGGGAAAAGAGATTCTGGGGGTTCAAACACAGTGTCCTCAGCAACAAATCAGTCCTCAATACACTGCAATCTGTTTGCTAATATACTATTTTAGAATTTTTACATTTATATTTATTAGATTGCTTTTTAATTTTTGTGTTTTTGTGCCGTGTCAGATTTGTGGATCAAAAATAATTAAATGAATTTTAAAACTTGCTATCTTTTTGAATGCTCCGGAATAGTTTAGATTATCTTGAAACGGGTCCTGGTTTTTAAAGGAATGCTATAGGCTGGATGCGGTAGCTCACGCATGTAATCCCATCACTTTGGGAGGATCACTTGAGCCCAGGAGTTTGAGGTTACAGTGATCGTGCCACTGCACTCCAGCCTGGGAGACAGATGGAGACTCTGTCTCTAAAATAAGTAAACGAATGAATAAATGAATATTGGGACAATTAGGAACATTTACATATATACTGATATTTAATGTTTTGAATTATTTTGTGTATGTGATATTAGTCTTTACTCTTAGGAAGTACATAAATAGGTATTTAGGGTTGAAGTGTCAGAATGTCTAACACTTGAAAATGGTCAGCAAAAAGGAAATAAGTTCTTGGAAGGCTGAAGTGGGAGGATCACTTGAGCCCAGGAGTCCAAGGCCAGCCTGGGTAACATAGCAAGACCCCCATCTCTAAAAAAGAAAGAAAATGTTTATATAGAGATAAAGCAAGTATGGCAAAATATTAAATATAGGAAGACACATAGCTGTTAATTGTACTATTTTTAAAATTTGTAAGTTTGTTTTGTTTTTTGAGACAGGGCCTTTCTCTATTGCCCAGGCTGGAGTGCAGTGGCGCCGTCATAGCTCACCATATGACCTTGAACTCCCGGCTCAAGCAATCTTCCCGCCTCAGCCTCCTGAATAGCTAGGATTATAGGCCACGCACCTCTGCCCATCTAATTTTTTAAATGTTTTGTAGAGACAGGAGTCTCACTATGTTGCCCGTGTTGGTGTCAAACTCCTGGACTCAAGCCATCCTCCCGCCTCAGCCTCCCAAAGTGCTGGGATTACATGTGTGAGCCTATAAAAGTTTTAAACTGTAAAAGTTTTAAGTTTTCATTACTCTAGCGTAAATGCACAGGAGAGGGAATGTTGGGTTGTATGGTAAATGTATGTTTATTTATAAGAAACTGCCAAACTGTTGTCTAGAGTGGTTGTACCATTTTATATTCCCACCAGCAATATATTAGTGCTCTTTTCCCTCCATACCTTCACCAGCACTTGGTACTGTCAACTTTTGTTTGTTGAATTTTAGCCACTCTAATAGGTGTGTAGTAGTATCTCATTGTGGTTTTGATTTGTATTTCCCTTATAGCTAATGATGTTGAGCATCTTTTTATGTGCCTATTTACAATCCATACATCTTATTTTGTAGAAATGCTTCAAGTATTGCCCATTTTTAAATTGTTTATTGTTGTATTGAAGGTCTTTGTGTATTCTGAACACAGAATCCTTTGTTCGATATGTGTTTTGCAAGTACAGTATTTTTTCCCAGTATGTAGCTTGTCTTTTCATTCCATTAACAGTGTCTTTTGGCAAAATTTTTAATTTTGACAGTGAAACTTGTTTTTAAAAATCTTTTATGGATTATGTTTTAGCATAGTATCTAAGAACAATGGCCTAACCTAAGATCATAAAAATTTTCTGTTTTCTTCTATTAGTTTTAGAGGTTTATATTTTACATTTAGCTATATGATCCATTTTAATTTTTGTATGAGTTATAGGTTAAGGTTCATTTCTTCATTCATACAGCTATCCAATTGTTCCAACACTGTATGTTGAAAACACTACCCTTTCTCAATTGAATGGCCTTTGAAACTTTGCCAAAAACCAATTGCCATTATTTGTGTGGGTCTATTTTTGAACTCCATATTTTGTGCACTGATTTATGTCTGTCCTTTTGCCAATATCTGTCTTATTGTAGCTTTATGTAAGTCACAAATTGGGTAGCGTGAGTCCTCTGATTTTGTTCTAACTTTTCAAAATTGTTTTGGATATTTTATTTCCTTTACTTTTCCATGTAAATTTTTGGGGTGGGTGTGGTGGCTTATGCCTATAATCCAAGCACTTTTGGGAGGCTGAGGGAGGAGGATTGCTTGAGGCCAGGAGTTCGAGACCAATCTGGGCAATATAGTGAGACCCCTGTCTCTACGCAGAATTTAAAAATTAGCCAGGTGTGGTGATGTGCACCTGTAGTCCCAGCTATTCAGGAGGCTGAGGTAAGAGGATTGCTCGAGTCCAGCAGTTTAAGACTGAATTGAGCTATGACCGTGCCACTGCACTCCAGCCTGAGTGACAGAGACCCTATTTCTCTTTAACACACTGACTGCCACACAAAAAACCCAGAAACTTTTCCTTGGGGCCACAGTGTTTTATTACAAAAATAGAATAAAAATTTCAAGTGTAATTGAAACATAAATAGAAAAATGAAATGTATTGACTTCTATTCATTTAATCCATGTTTTTAGAATTGTCAATATTAATTGTAACAATAAGAACATCAACAAGATTTTATATATGCTTCATGCGGTCCCAGGGTCAAAACTAGAGTGAGTTAAATACAACTCTCATAGCAGTTAATGTGTTAAAAATATTTAGAATAAGCTTATCTATTATATATTAGCAAAAAATCCTCCTGAGATTCTTATTGGAATTAAATGATATCTGTAGTTTAATTGGAAAGAGCTTAATTATGTTATCTTCCATTCCATAAACACAATACAGTCTCCATTCATTTAGGTCTTTGATTTCTTCCACAAGCATTTTGTAGTTTTCGGCACACAGATCCTGCATATTTTGTTCGATTTCTACAGAGCTATTTCATGTTTTGGGTACTGTAAATGGCATTTTTTTAAAAAGCTTTTGGTTTCCAATTGTTCACTGCTAGTATATGGATATATGAATGATTTTTAAAAGTATGTTGAACTTGTATCTTTGAATCTTATTAAACTCAGACAGTAATGTCATCTCTGAATAGCAACAATGTCTTCCTTTCTAATATGAGAATTTTCTGTAGATGCCCTCTATCAGGATAATTGAGTTCCCTTCTACTCCTAGTTTATAAAATGTTTTTTTATCATGAATTAACACCTGAACAAACCATTCCAAAAAGTAAAAGAGATGGGAACACTTCCCAACTCATTCTATGAGGCACATATTATCCCAATATGAAAACCAAAGATATCACAAGGAAAGAAAACTACAGACCAACATTCTCTATGTTTACAAATGCAAAAGCCCTCAATAAAATACTAGCAAACAAGCTGGACATGGTAGTGCACACCAGTGGTCCCAGCTACTTGGGAGGCTGAGGCAGGCTGGAGGATTGCTTGAGCCTAAGCAACATAGCAAGACTCCATCTCTTAAAAAAAACAAAAAACTAATGAACAGAATACAGCAACACATAAAAACGATTATATAGCATAACCAAGTGGGATTTATCCCAAGAATGGAAGGTTGGTTTAATATATGAAAACCCAATCCATGTAATATACCATATTAATAAAGGAGAAAAACACAATCATCTCAATAGATGCCAAAAAAAAAAATTTGACCACATCAACACCATAAAAGATGATAAAAACATTGTTACAGACTAAATGTTTTTCCCTCTCCAATTTATGTTGAAGCCCTAATCCCCAATATAATGGTATTTGGAGATGGGGCCTTTGAAAAGTAATCAGGTTAAATTAGATCATGAAGGTAGGCCTCTCGTGATGAGATTAGTTCCCTTATAAGAAGACAAAGAGAGAATTTTCTATTTTCACGAAAGCACAGAGGAAAGGCCATGTGAGGACACAGTGAAAAGGCAGCTGTATGCAAGCCAGGAATAGAGCCCTCACCAGAATCTGACCATGCTAGCACCTCATCTTGGACTTCCAGCCTCCAGAACTGTGGAAAAATAAGTTTCTGCTGTTTAAGCCACCAAGCCTATGGTGTTTTGTTATGGCAGCCCAAGCTGACTAATACAAACACTCAACAAACCAGAAACAGAAAAGAACTTCCTCAATCTGATAAAGGCCAT
>CAUYSK010002456.1:0-26837 GCA_963575035.1 Avahi laniger | reverse complement strand
TATAAGAATTACATCTATTAGATATTGGGCAGGGGGGAGGGGGGAGGGGGAGGAGGGAGGAGGGGACGGGTATATGCATACACAAAGAGTGCAATGCGCACCACGCAATGGGATGGACATATTTGAAACCTGGACTGAGGGAGGGAGGGCGGGGCAAGGGCAACACACGTAACCTAAACATCTGTACCCCCATATTATGCTGAAATAAAAAAAAAATAGTGTTTTCAGCTCATAGAGTTGGTCCAAGTATTAAATGAGATAATCTATGTAAATTACTTAGAAGAGCTGCTGACATATAGCAAATGCCCAATAAATGTAACTTCTTATTATTAGATTAAATCACATAAAATTCAATCCTTTTGATCTACTAGGTAATGTCAAACAAGTCCAGCTAATATTTACTGAAGCCACACTATTTTACCCTCCTCTAAGAAAGTAAATTCCTGCTCAGTAACTTTATTTAAACTAATGCACACAGCACACAGAGGGATATGTAAATAATACAGATGAAGAGTCAGGAAAATCTTGATTTCAAAGAGTTCAATTAAAATTCACCATGGATTCTGGAGTCAGACCACTTGAGTATAAATCCTGGCTCCGCTACCTATTAGTTGTGTGACCTCAGGCAAATGATTTAACCTTTTTGTGACTCAGTTGCCATTTTTGTAAAATGAGAGTATTAGTAGTGCTTGTCTCATAGGGTTGTTGGGGGAATTAGATAACGATGAAAAGTGATTAGGGCAATGACAAGCATATAAAAAACACTTAATAAGTTTTAGCTATTTTCCTCTATTTTCTTTTCCTCCTCCTCCTCCTTTTTCTTCTCTTTGTGCTCAATCCCTTCTTCTTCTTCTTTAGTTTATTATACAAGGTTCATAGACCAAAAGATGATTTTTAAATTCTATGAGTTAATCTCCAATTCTAGCAATGAATTCTTTTCTCTTCAGAGTATAAAGAGTAAAGTACCAGTAAATTCCATCTGTAATAATTTTATACTTATTTTTGGTTTTTTGGCTTTTTAAGAAAGGGTCTTGCTCTGTTGTCCAGGCTGGAGTGCAGTGGCATCATCATAGCTCACTGCAACCTCAAACTCCTGGGCCCAAGTGATCCTCCTGCCTCAGCCTCCCCAGTAGCTGGGACTACAGGTGCATGCCACCACATCTGGCTAATTTCTTTTTAATCTTTTATAGAGATGGGTCTTGTTATGTTGCTCAGGCTAATCTCAAACCCCTGGACTCAAGCAATACTCCCTCCTTAGCCTTCCAAAGTGCTAGGATTACAGGCGTTAGGCATTGCACCCAGCCAATACTTTTGATAAGTATTTTGGAGTCAAGACTCAAATTTTTTCAACTGCCCACCAGACTTTGCCACCTGAATGTTCAGTAGAAAATGTGTCCATCAATTTCCAAGTGGATCCCCTTGTCTTTGCACCCCAAACTGTTCTGCTCCTGCTCCTGTAATTAATTTCTCAGTAAAGACCTCACTATCCCTCCAGCCATCTCAGAGCCATCCTCCACTCCCTTGTTTCCATTAACACCCACATGCAATAAGTCCTGTCAATTGTACCTTTGGAAATGAAAAGTTGCTTATATGAAGTACCTGAAGTAACTGGGGATGTTTGGCATCCCCAGAGAAAAGGCAATTTGAAGGGGATGGAAGCTGGCCTCAAATGCCTATAGTTTCCAGTGAGAAAGGGGTTATAACATACTCCCACTGGCTCCAAAGGACAGAGAGAGGACCAAGGCCAGAAATTATCTATGTGACCAGGCATCCCAATGGAGCTTCAACAGGGCATGTCCAACTACAGGCCGGAAGACCACAATTCATGGATACTTTGGAGAAAGGTTGGCCTCTCTGAGTTGGATGAGCTCTGGAATCTCTCTCTTCCAACTCTGCTATTCTGTGCCTTCTAAATATACAGCCAAGAAGGCAAAGAAGAAACTGGACGAAGATGAAGAGATAACTCAAAACTTAACTTCTGCCTGAACTTGAGCAATGATTTAAAAGGAAGAAATATGCAATCAATGTGTAATAAAATCATTCACATTTTTAGTGAGGATGAGTTCCCAAACATAGGAGCTTTAATGCTATCAGTGACACTGACTTTGAGCAAGTTTATTTTCCAACCTACTGAATACAGTAATGGTCTATTGAAATGAGTAAGATCACGGTACCCCACAATGGGTCTCTGTTACACAGAGAGCACCCACAGCCTTAAAAAAATTTGTTGAAGTGGAAAATCCCATGAAGTAATTTTTACATTGCCATCTGCTGGCTATTGCTATAAGTGACAGCAATATAAATACAAGATCAAATCCTAATCAAGTTCTAACTGGAAATAAAAATATTGATTGAACCTTCAAATGGTAGGAATCAGAGTAATTCTATAAGTCTTTTGGAATCCATCTGATTATTGCCTTAAGTGGGAAATGTCCCATAGGGCCTTGATTTCAGATGTGAATCCTGCCACTGGTGCACCCGTGACTGATGCTGAAACAGCCCTTGCAAATAAGGCATCTAACACGCTCTGCAATGTAAGTTTATTCAGGCCTGTCTTCAGCTCCTGCAAACTCGTCTTCTCAAAGTTTGCTCCATATGTTTCATTTGAGAGAGCTGACTTGCTCTATCACCTCGTGATATTGTGACATTTGTCATATTCAGCTCCAAAAAATTAATGGCAACTGGAAGGCAGAATACATTGGCCTCGATTATCTCAAGTACATAAAGGCTACGAAGTTAAACAGAGCAAAAGTTGTTCCATGTGTGAATATCTTGGTTTACAGGTCTCAGGGTACACCCTGAAGGACACCAGGAACCTTGTGCAGACAACTCCCTGCTCCTCCGACAGTTAATGTGCCTTCCTCAGCACTTTGACAGCACCTTGCTCATACTGCAATGATAATATGCTTCATACCATAGTACTGTTATTTGGGTTGTATCTGTCTCCACACTAGAGTGTGATCTCCCTGAGAGCAAGTTTCACATCCAGTTTACGTTACTTTTTTTAATGTTCACTCTAAGCTTTGGCATTAGGAGGACCTCAATCAATATTTATTGAGTTGAGGTCAAAAGAAGGCCGGGGGAGGTAGGGAGGATGAGGAGGATTCAGTGTTTAAAATCAATATTTCCATTCTCCATTCCACATCTTAGCTTCAGACTCAAATTTTTTCAACTGCCTACCAAACTTTGTCACCTGAATGTTCAGTAGAAAATGTGTCCAGCAATTTCCAAGTGGATCCCCTTGTCTTTGCACCCCAAACTGTTCTGTTCCTGTTCTTGTAATTAATTTCTCAGTTAAGACTCACTATCCCTCCAGCCATTTCAGAGCCATCCTCCACTCCCTTGTTTCCATTAACACCCACATGCAATAAGTCCTGTCAATTGTACCTTTGGAGTCTGTCCCTTCCTCTTTCTCTCCCCTGCCTGCCTCAGTCCAGGCTCTCCCCACCTTTCGTTGTATCTCAGATAATGTCCTAACTGGCTGCTGGTCCTCAGTCAGGCATCCCATCATCTGCTTCCATCTGCTGCCAAAGTTACGCCCCCTACAGGTACTACACTGTTATCTACTTTTAAACACTCAATGGCTCCCCATTATCTTTAAGACAAAGTCAACTATGGCGCATAGATGTTATCATAACCTTTCCAAAACTTACCTTTTTAGAATGATATTTTTCAGTTCTGCTCCATAAGCTCTTACCTGTTTTAACTAATTGTCATTCTCCAAACACACCAATGATTCTCAGTTCTGTGTACCTCCCTGAGGGCTGTTCAGGATATCTTGAATGCCCACCTCAACCCCACCTGCCTTGGCCACTCTGCCTAAACATCTTTCCTGACCCAGCTCAGATGTTGCCTCCTTGGCGATGTCTTCTCCAGCTTTAAGTCATTGCGAATTTACATCATCAGTGGCAAATTCCTCTGGCTTTAGGCTTCCATGGCACTTTTCTTAGGGCATTTATGGGGACCACAGCTAGCCCCCACGAAGTCACTGTGCAAATTAGGTAGAAGTGCCCCCTCTCGACAGATGCAGCTCTGTGTCAGGGTATAAGACTTGAGAAGTGAAGCGTGGGCTGGATTCCAGCTCCCACCTGCCCCTCTGGTCAGGTTCCCACATGCAACAAGAAACCTTGTCCATGTTGGCCCTGAGAACTTCTCACAATTATTATGATGCCATGGTGACTCCTGAAGGCAGTTAGATCAGTTAAAATTCATATTCTCAGGACCTAAGACATAGTGAACATTGACAAGTGTTCTTTAAATTGTTATTTTTTAGAATGAGAAGCTGTTCCAAAAGTTATTATTGTTTGGAATGAGAAGATATTCCAAAAGGTATCAGAGCAGATCTGATACAGATCTCTGAAGTATATAAATGTGTGCCTAAGTGTTCTTAGCTGTGTGGTCTTGGGCAAGTAACTGAACTTCCTTTTGTCCTAGTTTCCTCGTCTATAGATTGGAGACGATAATAGTGCCTACCTCAAGGTCATTGTGAAGATTCATTGAGATAATCTGTGAAATGCTTCCAAGAGCACCTGGCCCAGAGTATGCACTATGTAATTACTGCCTATTATCGTTAACATAGTATAAATAAAGGGGTATTCTGAGGTGAATGTTTCTAAATTTGGCAACAAACAAGACAATTCTGGAGGAAAGAATCTTCGTGCATTAATGTTTAAAAATCTGAAGACAGATATCACACTTTATATAAAGATATTACCATTAATGTTAAATGATTGAAGATTTTTTTTACTTCAGAGTTAGAGTCATAATATTTTCAAATTTGCAAGGAGTTTAGAAGTTACCCAGATGGCTTTTCTTACAGGTAAAAGTATTTGAGACCAGATGGGTTAAGTGACCTTTCCGCAGGCTCTGGTGTTTCTCCACCTGGCCTTGACCAAATGCCCAGCGTCATGTCCTCATCTCCCCCTGTCCCCAGCCCCCAGTATTCTCCCTCCCACACACCGAGCTCCAGCCTCAGGCACCACTAGCCTTTCCAGGATGCACTTGCATTCTCGCAACTCCTTTGCCTCTGCGGCAGCCCTTCCTGCTGAGCCTTACCCCCGCCCCGGCTGGTCAAACAGCTTCATGAACATCCTTCAAGTGCCAGTTCCAGGGCTACCTATCTACCCGGGTGAAGCCTCCCCCTCCCCCCTGCTTTCCCAGCCACAGTTAGCTGCTTTCTCCTCTGCGTTCCCAGAGCTCTGTGTTCACACCTCTATCTAGCACTTACCAGAGCAAGGGCTCTGCATCCTAACTGCCTAGGTTTAAATCCCAGCCCTGCCATTTACTAGCTTTGTGACCTGTGCTCCTCTGTGCCTCAGTTGCCTTATCTGTCAAATGATAATAATATGGAACTGACCTTACTTATTCGTGCATTCAACAAATAACTGTTCCAGGACATGGAGATACCCAGCGAACAGGACCAAGTCCTTGCTCTCATGGGCTTACGTTGAATGGAAGAGTTAAACAATTAAAATCAATTATAATTAAGTATTATCATTATTCTAAGTGCTGTGAAGAAATATACAGCAGCAAGAGTGAGACCCCATTTCTACAAAATATAGAAAAATTAGCCAGGCATGGCGGTGTACACCTGTAGTCCCAGCTACTTGGGAGGCTGAGGCAGGAGGATTACTTGAACCCAGGGGTCTGAGGTTGCAGTGAGCTATGATGATGCTACTGCACTCTAGCCTGGGAGACAGAGTGAAACCCTGTCTAAGAAAAGAAAAGAAAAGAAAAGAAAAGGAAAGAAAAGAAAAGAAAAGAAAAGAAAAGAAAAATATACAGCAAAGAAGGAAACTGGGAGTGATGAAAGGGGTGGTGGCTGTTTTAGGGAGGGGAATCAAGGGAAGTCTTTCACAGGAAGTGACATTTGATCACAGACATGGGGAAAGCGAGGGAACGAGCCATGCAAAAATCTGAAGAGAGTGCACTCGAGGCAGAGGGAACTTCATGTGCAAAGGGCCTGAGGCAGGAAAAGTGAGCTTGGGGGTGGAGGATGGAAAGGTTGACAGGATTACTGCCAAGTTAGTGAAGTAGAATGGAGGAAATGAGGCACTCCTTATTCTTGGCACCAAAACTTTCAGATTTTATCTTTTAAATATTTCTCCAATCTATCTCCCTGCTCTTCATCCCAGATGTCCTCTCTCATTATCCCAGATTTCTCTCCTTGCAGTCGAGCTCCTCTCAAAACTACCCTCCACCCTGCTGACAGGATGATCTAAACATGTAACTCTGGCCCTGTTGTCCTCTGCTTTATACATCTTCATTGACTGACTCGTCACTGCCTGTAGAATAACTCTCAGATGCCTTAGTATGATGGACAAAGTGCTCTAGGACCTAGTCCCTGCCTACCCCTCTTCTACCTTGTACCGCACACTCCAACCGCACCTAAGTGCCAGCTCCCCAGACAACTGCATTTCTGGTCTCTGTGCCTTGCCTCAAGCTGTTTCCTGTCCCTAAAAACCATTCCGTCTTCCACACTTTTGCTTGGCTAAGTCAATAGACTCACCTCTGGAGTTATTAATACTTCTCTGTGCTGTCTTTATAACCTGAGAATATCTTGGTACTTCTACAATATCATTTTCCAGGAATTGTTAAGATGATATGTTTATATATCTGTCTCTCCAGTTAGCTTCTAATTTTCTCAAGAGCAAGAAATTGGTTCTTTCTTTCTTTATTTAGTTTTTGAGACAGGTCTCATTCTATTGCCCATGCTAGAGTACCATGGCATCAGCCTAGCTCACCGCAACCTCAAACTCCTGGGCTCAAGTGATCCTCCTGCCTCAGCCTCCCGAGTAGCTGGGTCTACACAAGCATGCCACCACACTTGTCTAATTTTTCTTTTTTTTGTAGAGACAGGGTCTCCCTATGTTGCTCAGGCTGGTCTAGGGAATTGGTTCTTAATCATGTTTTACCCCCAGGGCATGACCTGAGTTCTGGCCAATAGCAGACTACATTCATCTCCTTTCTGGTGTTGCCTGCATAAGAATTTACCCCTTAAACTTTCCCGTTGTCCCAAGCCCACAACACTTAGCTGCCCTGCAAGATTTTATTCAGGTAAATGAGTTTCAAAAGATGCCTGACAATTTCCCAAGATTCTTTCATCATATTCATCCATCAAATCCAAAAAGAAGATAAAATGTACAGATCAGAAGCATGGATATCCACATGTCTATCTGAGAAAAACAGGGAGGAATAGTAATTGTCCTGTGACTTTAGAGTTTTATCTAATAAGTTTTAAAAGAAAATCAAATACTTGAAGAAACAGACTTATTTTAAATAAATCCATTTCCAATATTCAGTCTCTCATTTTTTCAACTGAAGGATTACCTGCCAAGTTTAATTTCTATACTTTTATTGTACTTTTCTTGATATTTAAAAAGGTAGTGTAGGAGTTGAAAATAGCTGCTAAGTCAATTCTTTTTCAAATTAGCATATTATTTTTCTTATTTAAGCTCCCTTTTATGTTACATTCAAAGTTCTAGACTCCATTAGAAAGTTAAATTGATTTTTTCAGTTCGATGCACTCACCAGAAGTGATTTTTATTTTATAGTTTCATGCCCTAATCACCAAAAACCAAACAAACAAACAAAACCTGGAGCTGAGACTAATCATTGCAAACTCTTCCAGAAGTTTATTAAGAAAGAAGAGATAAATTGGGTTGTGTAAAGGCCATTGTCCACTCAACATGTAAGTAAAGATTTACTCAATACATCCCTGGGACAAACTTGCAAGATGTTGAGTCCATTCTCTCCACAGCAGAGAAGAGAGAAACCTCCCCGAGTTGTTTCTACTTTCTACTTCTCTTTCCCCAGACCCCTTCTCCATTATTTGACCCTGACCTTCACTGGTTTCCATTACCTCTCAGATGAGACACAAGGCCCCTCACGATCACCTAGAGCATGTATTTCCCTTGAAGACCTCCATGCAGTTGAGCGTCTTGAGTTCTCCACTTGGGAAGGCAATCCCCCAGCCCCTCGCCCCCAAGCTGATCTGACTCATCCTTCAGGAATTAATTCAAACATCATCTGCTCAGTGAGCTCCCTGAGGTGCCCCTGGCTCCCTTCCTCCCTCAGGCAGGTAAAGAGTGGCTTCCTTTTTGCACTCAGCTAATTCTGTACTTTTAACCTCATTCGGATGAATGTGCTGAATATTTGTTTCCTAGACTATGAGCTTCCTGAGAGCAAGTACTGAGTTTATTCCTCTTCGTATGCTCTGTACCTAGCTCTGTGCTTGTTGATTGAGTGCTGGAGTCAGAGAGAAACACTACATGGGAAAACAAACCCCCATCCACCAAGGGTCCATGGTAACGCAGCCAAGTTACTACCATATAACTTTAGCCAGTTGGCTAAATTACTGCGGCAAAAGAAGCCCTGATCTGACAAGGCCTCCTCCAGAGATCTGGAGAGAGGATGAAGGACATTATCACTGAACTCTTAGTCCCCAAAGTTCTTCCCTCACAGCACCCATCTTATGCATCAAGGACAGGTAAATTAAATTAGTTTAATCCAAAACAAAATGCTTTATTGAATATCATAACTTTCTGCTTCATCACAACAACGTAGAAGACTTTGATTTGTGCAAGCAATTTAAAGTCAGGAATAAACAGGGAGGATACCAATGAAGGGTTTGTTTATGCACTTTTACACCACCGTGAAAGGAAGACAGCAGAGTTTACATTTATGCCATGTAAATCGCTATAGAACCAGATGTGGCTTACAAGGTACCTTGTAACTCATCTCCTCTAAGCAATAAAGCCTTTTTTTTTTTTCCTGGCAAAAGTTTGAGAAACTTACTGCTGTTTTCTATCAGCAGATACAACAGATGGCTGGCACATGCCTGCTTCGCTAAATGAAATGGGCTCTCTGCAGAATTACTCTTTGATCCCTAGTGGCATGTCCACAACACCACAATACAAAATACCGCAGCATAGCAGAATCTAAACATTAAAGTTTTAAAGCTGTGCTTTTGATATGAGTATCTCCTTAAAGAAATCATGCCCACAGTATGTAAACATATCCACATTCCCACTTTGAAACCATGGAACAGGGGTCAGAAAATGAGGCATTTCCTTCATTTGGTGACATAAAACCACCACTAAGGTATGACGGCAAACCCCAGGAGTGCAAAGGTATGAAACCACTTGGGCTGTAACTACCAAAACAATCATAACTCTATTAGGAAAAAATGTGGACAGTACACATTAAGGGATTTAAATAATAATAATGTGTTCTCATACCTTCAGGGTTGGAAAGAGGTGTTTGAGGGTGTTTGGCAGTTCCTTTGAAGATGGAGAGGGAATACTCGAATTAAAATTCACCCTCTATTATTTTTCTTTGACTTTTGTCAAGGGGAGAAAGGAATGAAAAAAAAAATACTTTTAATACAGGTCTGCTTAACTCCAGTCCAGTTCAATGGGAAACTTGAGACTGCAAACCACGGCCAATTTAATGGGACCAGTATTACATCATATCAAACAGGACAGAGATAAACAAGATATCTGGGGCTTTAGGCATATTTGAATGATGGCCTTGGATCATCCAATTGATATCACAGAAACATGTTAGTAGAATAATTCTGTTTTTTAAAAAATTAGCAAAAATGTGAGTCAATTGTCAGAGAAATGGCCTGTTTCTGAATTACCTTTTTTCCAAAGGTACTTTTCTCACTTTAAAGCTGCATTTGGGTGATACTGACTAGATATCTAGATACTGACTAGAATCATTCACAAAGGCACTACTATTTGGGCAAAGTTCTCAAGCTTTCCTTCTACTTGATTTATTATTATTATTATTATTATTTCTGACAGTTTTCAATTTGAGAAGTTTTTTTTTAATTGATAGGGAGCTAATGAGTGTCATTAACTCATTTATAACAACCCTTACGTGTTGGAAAATGTTGCACTTGTATGCTGTATCCTCAGCATATCTAATATTTCCTATTTTCGATGGTCATACATAAAAACAAAGGAACATGTTTATGCAGTTTAATTCTATAAAGTCAGTTATTCAGTAACATACACATGACCTCACACATCCCCAGGGCAGCAGACAAAATTCTCCTCTTCTTTTCCTGCATCCACAGCAACACTTTAAAGTTTTGTTTCTAAACGTCTTGAAATTGAGAAAAATGAAACTACACCACTGACTTCTAGTGGTTATAAGAATTCTGCACACTATACATGACAAAAGGTTTACTTTAAGATCTGGATCTGTTGGCACAGATGACTAGAGCTTGCTTAGTACTCCAGTGGTGGATTTGAAATTAATACTGGTTGGTTATCTTTGTCCAAAGGACTTCTATTCCATAGACACCAACTTCACCCCAACCCTTGCCATCCATCTTAGAAATCCAGGCCTTTGGTCACAAAGAGGTTCAAAAACTAATACAGATGGGTCAACATAAATCCATTGTCACTGCTAAAAAAGGCAACATAGAAAGAGATGCTCTGTTACCTAAGTACTAGATTCATAGCACCTTAGCGTATTTATGGAGCTGATAGAACATATTATAGTTATCAAGATCAAGTCTACATGATCTTTATAAATAAAGATCTATTTATATGAGCCACATAAAAAAACATTTTGGCCTTACACCCAATTGGTTCATATGGAAATCAGCAGTGGTGACCTAATGTTAGATTCAGATTTGTCTAACAAAACTCCTCATTAAATTTTTACTTGAAAGCCATTGGGTTTAGAAAGGGTTATTTTCCAAATAAAATGTTTGATTAGCACCTAATTTAGAAAACCAAAATTGTTGCTCATGGTTCCTGCCTGTCTCAAATTTAGGAAAAAAGAATAAGGCATGCTTCATTGAAAAATATCAACTATTAAAAACTTACATATAATAATAAAAGGTATTTTCCCTTAATTACTAAAAATCATTTAAGCCTAAGCCTCTTCAGTAGAAATTCTTCTCTCATCTAAAAGCTTTGAGAAAAAGCATGTCAGAAAATGAGTATTAAAAATAAAATCAGAGATAAAACTGAGGCAAGTCTGTCCATGGAAAAGGAGAATTGCACGGACAGAGAGAGGTCAAGAAAAATGATTCCAGGCAGGAAAGATTTTAGGGGACCTTAAAAGAAACTGGTGAGAATCAGATGAGCATTAGTGAATTCTTTGGTTTTCCTAGTTGTAATAACCCATGAAAACCATTTGTTTTACCATTTTGTTGAGTGATTAGTGTAAAATTGATGCCAGATAACAAATATAGATAAAGTATCTATAATACAGAAAATCACATAATTTTAAACTCATATAACTTACAAAAGTTGTAACTTGTTTTGAATTTATACTTTTAAAAATTACAAATTAACACACATTTATTGTGAAAAAAACAAAACATGATAGAAGCAGATGTAACCAGTATTTACACCTTGGAGGATCAGATGTTGATGAGATGATTTTTCCTGTGACTGCCAACATATTTTGTAATGGAATCAGACAGGATACACTATGTTATAGACTACTTAATTGAAGGAACATCTTTCTGTGGTCTCATATGGATGTCTAGAGTACCCTTCTTATCACTTCATTGTATTCTTCTGTCACTATTGCTGACCCTAAATTGTGTCTATTTTTTATTTTTATAAACAGCATGATGAGGAACATTCTTGGACCTAAATTTTTATGTCCATGATTATTTTCTTAGCATAAATCTCTGAAAGTAAAATTTCACAAAGGATCTGTATCAAGCCTTTTGCTATGAGAGTCTAATTGCCCTGCAAAAAGGCAGCCATGCACATCAGCAGCATATGAGTATGCGTAATTCTCCACCATCTAAAATAACTTTTTAAGAATTTGACCAACTTGATGCGGGGAAATGAATCTCACTGTAATTTTTATTTGCATTCGTTTGCAGTAGAACATGAGATGTGTTTTAAGTGGCACCAAAAACACTCGGGGCTACTGAACTAAATTTATTGGAAGTAGATAACACCTTACTGTCTCTAGTAGGTCTTCAGTCCTAAAGTTATTTTAATTTTGTCTTCATGCTGCCAAGACACTTAAATATAAAGCTTGAAATTTCATTAATCAGCTATGTGTTTTGTTTATGTATTGTGGAAACACCTAAATGTTTGATATCATTTGGATGAAATAACTAGATAATGAAATGAACTTTCCATTTTCTATATAAATGTTTTAATGTGGTTTGGCTTTAGCCACAGATGCCTTTCAGAATACTTAATTGGTCTTGATATCATATTTTTCCCATCTTCAAAATTTCCATGCATTTCAAAAATTATGGTTCTGGAATCATATAACTTCAGTGTGTAAAATTAGTCATATTTAAATTATATTTTAAAATATCTTGCTGTTTGGCATTGTATAAATCCTTCCTCCTTGCCACCTTCTTCCCTAAGAAAAACAGACACCAGATTTCATGTAGTTACCTGTGGTAACCTATTCAGGATAGACTGAACATAGAGGGCAAGTAACTTAATTGAGGTGTTAACATTTGTCCTGCATAATGAGATGATTCACATGGGTGAGCAACACCTAGCAGGAGAAAAAAAGATGCTAGAAACTTGATCTTCATGCCAGTTCCACTGTCTTCCCCAATCCCCCACAGGACATATTTCTGAGATTGTATGATATGTCAATCCATTTTGTACTCATCAATATGTCAGTATTTACAAACATGCACTATGCTATAAAGTAATAGGGGAGATAATATGGGATTTAAAACTTTGCTTCAAATTCTATTCTTCAAAAGACATACTCATATGAGAAAGAAAGAAAGAAAGAAAGAAAGAAAGAAAGAAAGAAAGAAAGAAAGAAGAAAAGAAAAGAAAAGAAAAGAAAAGAAAAGAAAAGAAAAGAAAAGAAATAAAAAAGAAAAGAGCTATTGGCATTTTCCACTTCTGCTATAGTTACCCTGTTACCAAATCCTTTCAGCTAGGGGGTGCAATTTAAGCTACCATTCTAATGATTCTCATGAATCCATAAAAGCATAGGTCAAAAAATGTCTTTTCAAAAATATAGAATTAATTGACCCTTTAATTAATGACCATCTGACAAGTGGTCAACCACAAGTAAATAGTTTCAGGTGAAAAGAAAAGGAGATAATGAAAGGCCATTTATTACTGACCTCACAACATTCCAAACTTAATTGCCCATAAAGTATCTATGAAGAGGGAATTGTAGGGAGAAAGGGAATACTCTCCCTATAGAGCAATAGAAGCCTCAGTGAACTTATCTGCAAAATGGGAGTATTGGAATAGCTGACCTTCCTGTTATAAACATGGTGCATCCAAAAACTTAAATTTTTAAAAATCACATAGCAATGGAAGTGTTGAAGGGTCTAGATTGTATCTAAAGAAGAGGAGAAAGAGGAGGAGGAGGAGGAAATGGTAGTGTCTATACCATAATAGGTAATTAGAAGAAATCAAAGTGTTTCTCAATTCAAAACAGTTACTTTTTATAAAGTGTTTTCTGTATCACATTCTTCTTGAAAATAGCCATTTAAGTAACTTCAGAAAAAAAGGCCCGAAAATGTGATTTGAATTATAATTACAACGATTGTCATAGTAGACGCATTTTGCCAACTAATGAGCAAAAGAATTTATTACTTACCATTTCTCCTCTAGAGTAAATTCCCCAATTGTACAAAAGAAATTAAACTCACATAAGCATTTTATTCTTCCTTTCTTTCCAAAATTAGGGGCCATTTATATAATACTGAAAATGTGCAAAAGGTAACATATGAAAGATGCTAATGTATTATGAAATAAAAGAAATGCTTTTTCATAAAGATAGATCACAGTTTCCTTTTCCACATGAAAGCATTTAAAATAGTAACTTAAAAAAATCAATAGGCTGCAATATTTTACAACGTTCTTACATGATATCTTTTGAGTCTACGAACTTCTACCAGAAACACATATATCATTCACATTCCAGCGAGTAACATTCAACATACCAACTTTTTAAAACGCGCAAGATAGACTTTGTAAATTTGTTGTGAAGTATGAGTAATGTCACAAGGACATACATCAGCACATACTATGAAGAAAAGTCTTTTAAATACTATGCTAAATTTTAACGTCAGTGATCACAGAAACACAGTGATGTGGTATTTGTGTCTCTACATTTCCAGCAGCTTCAAGAGTCTTACCAAAATAGTTAGCTTAGGCACATTGTCTACTCTTTTCTTTTCAGAATCTTTATGTGACAACTTTAAATAAATGGAAATTAATTATTTGTTCTGGCGATCAGATGAGAAATTACTCTCAAATATTGTAAAATGTACCAGACTGCACACTATACAATATTACTCCTACCTGCCATTAGGCTGTGGAAATGTTCAAGGGTAATTTTCTGCCCCCTTCCTGGCTATCAGAACTTACCTGCCCTGCAGCTTGCCAGGTGAAATTCATGGAATGGATATTGACAGGAATCGCCGGCATTCTCTGCTGTGCTTTTCTAAAATCGTGTGTAAAGGGGGCCATTTTCCCCTCTGAAACAATCAGGATATCTTCTTCGAATCCTGTTTTTTAAAAAATGATACACAAAACTATCAAATTAGGTGGACTTGAAAGAATCTAAATCAGAAGTTTCATGCAAAAAGAAAACCAAAGAATGAGTAGGGGTCATTTCGTTCACGAACCACCTGCTTTTGGTACCAACAACGCTACTGAAACTAATGTTCCTCTGTATGTGGAAAGAATGATGCCAAGAGACACATGCTTTCAGGGCAAAGGAATGGGCATGGGGTTAACTGATGCAGACAAATGCTAGGTGCACGTAAAAACGTAGGGCTGTAAAAGCCAGCAACAGCGTGATCAGAACACGAGATCAGCTTTGGTTTCTTAAGAAAGTTTATACGCTTTCAGATGGAAAACATTTAATTAAAAGAGGGGGGAAAGAGCAATCCTCCTCGGGGAATTAAGTTTTAAACATGTATCCCTCCTTCTGTAACGGAAGAGTGGAGAGCGCGCGGACACCGGCAGGGGAAGGGCTGGACGGGGGCCCTTACCTATGAGCACTCTGGCCTGGTGAGCGTCGATCCACAGGTACAGGCTCTCCTCCCGCGGCGGCCCGGCCCCCGCCCGCGCCGCGAGCAGGCACAGGAGGATGCTCCAGAGCCGGAGCGCGGCGGCGGGGACGGTGGTCCTCCCAGCCATGCTGCTCAGGACCCCCTCGCTGGTGGCGAAACTCCTGCTGCTGCACCCACGCAACCTGCGGCCGTCAGGTTCTCGGCTCCGCTTCGGCTCCTTCGGCCGGAGCTGTTCCCGCTTAGACGGCTGGGCGCGCAGCGTCCTGGCTTGGGTGCCAGATTGCCTGGGAGAGCCGGAGGAGGAGGAGGAGGAGGAGAGAGGGAGGGAGGAGAGCGAGAAGGGAGGGGATGAGCGGCGCGAGCTGCGCAAGAGGAGGGGGCGCGGGCGGGAGAGGGGAAGGCAGAGACGAAAGACGGGCAAAGCTGGAGATGCCCGCACACTCGGCGAGGCCAGCAGTCCCAGTGTCACGTGTAGCGAGAGCAGAAGACAGGCAAGGGCTGGCGCCCGCGAGGTGCGAGCGAGCAGCGGGACCGCAAGGCTGAGCCGGCCGCCACTGGGGGGCGCTGCAGGGCGCGAGGGCGGGGCCGCTCGGGACCCCGGGGCAGCCGCGCGCCCAGTGGAGCGCAAAGTCCGCGTGCGGAGCGGGGGGACGCGCGGAAGAGCACGCCAAGGAACCCCTGGGTCGGCACTCGCCCCTCCTCGGGCCAGGGGAGGCTTGGGTGGAGGGAAATGGGGTGAACAGACAATGGTGGGCTTGATTGAGCGCTGATGATGATGATGATGACGACGACGACTCTCATTAATACCCCGATGCTAACTAAAGGCTCATATTCCCCTCTCTGTCTCCCTTTCCACCAGTTTGAGTTCTCTCCCTGCAAACCCTTGTCTTCTCTGTTCGGCGCTACGCTGACACTTTGCACGCTCCTACGCAGTTAAAACCCGCGACTTAACTGTCCAGTGGTGCTGATTGCAGGCGCTCGGATTGGCTGGAGGCGCAGGTGTTCAGCGGGCACTTGCCAGACACCCAACTGCTGGGGGGGGGTCTTTCTGTCCCCCTGATAACCCGGCAGTGCCTGGAAGAGTTCCCTGGGCCCTGGATGAGAGAGGTGTCTGACTCTCTGGGGTAGGATTGCCCTAAAGTCATGAATATCTACTATATGCTGGTGATTCAAGAAAGTTGGAGGTGCGTGCAGCTACTGAAACCACAGGTGCTTGGGGGCAAGATCAAGGCTCTGGCCTTGTCTGTAGGAAGCGTTATTTGGCTGGCAGTCTGCTACAGCATAACCTATCCATCGGCTCCAGCAGAAAGGACTTACTTTTGCTTCCTGTCTAATACCTTGGACGTGCAAAGAAAACAGAAGCAAAAGGTTTTTCAAAAACTTAGAAAGTTTTCAGACTCAGAAGAGGTTTGTTTACTTCTTTTTGTTCTTTAGTACCCAGATGCTGTGACAAATGCCCCAAGGATCGAGTATTTGGGGCTGGGCGTGGTGTTTCACTCAATCCTTTGTAGAGTAGTGGACACCTCAGGAGGGAAAAACAAACAGAAACAACAGAAGAGAAGCTGACATGTGCATGCATTAAGTTAAATCAATGTTAGGTCATGAGAAGTTACTAAACAGAACAGACTATACACATTTCCAATTATGAAATATTTTCAGCTATAAAACTTACAGAAAAACGGAGGAAAGCAATTAGACAAGGAGTGTGTCTAATTATGACTGATTCAAACTTGCAGTGTCTTAATATTTAAAGTATTTTTATTTTAAATGCTTGCTTAATCCTCACAACTTTTATTTAGGTACTATTATTATTCCCATTTTATCCATGGGTAAACAAGGCTCAAAAAGTAAGTGAGTTGACTGTGAATATCCAGCTGGTAAGTGACAGAGTCAGGGTTCAAATCCCAGCTTTGATTTCAAAGCTCATTCTCTTAATGACTATAATTAATACTAAGTAAATCATAATTAAGTCTGTCTGCATCCAAAGCTTCACAGCCATTCTTCCTTTAAAATAAAAATATTTACCTCTTTTCCAACATTTATTTTTTTATTTCAGTGAATATTTATTTAAATAATGTATTAATACATTAGGCAACCTTTAAGATACTTTAACATTGTAATGCCAATGTCACCCAGTTAAAGATAATAATTTCATAACACAATAGACATTGTCTTTGACTTGGAGCCTGTGGTCAGTAGTTTTTTCCCTTAATATTGCTCAAATCTCTATGGCTCTTGGTGCAAGGACGCCCTCTACAGGTTGTTCTAATCAAATATTAATCGAGAAATATCCTTCATAAAATTTACTTTTTGATAAGAGAAAAAGAGGGACTAACTTCCCCACTAATTCTGCTTCCTCTGAATGAAGTTCTTCTTCAGCAGCTGAAATTGATGTTGATAATAATGGTAATCTATTTTGGAGTATGGACATTTTTTCTTTCCAGAGTGGTTGTTTTCTGTTCACTTCTTAGCAGAGTACACGTAGAAGAATTATATTTTATTAGAGATAGATAGATAAAGAAAATGCTATTTTAAAAATCTCGGATTTAAGCTCTTTTGGTTTTTAAATGAAAGGAGGGAATATACATTGCGATATACAACAGTCAGCTATTTTTAAGAGTAACGTATCTTTTTTGTGGAAAGGTCCATCTAGGAGCTGAATCAGGCTTGACTCTCCTTTCTGTTGTTAAGGAGAAGACAAAGTAGCTATTTCATTTAAAATAGAGTTAAATTTCTCCACTCAAATAAAAATGTGACAATATTTATTTGCACATGATAAAAATTTGGAAATAATGTGGTGGGAGATAGTACCAGTCAACTTCGTTTAGCCTGAAATTTCTACCATTTATTTTCTAGTCCATTCTGCTTCCTTTCCTTGTGGGATTCACTCTCACCAATTATGTTTGCAGACAGCTTCATTTATTTCTTCATTAACTCATTCACTCATTCAACAGAGATTTATTAAACATCTATTATGTGCAGAACACTAACGTAGAAACTACAGGACAAACAAAACATGATTTCAGCCCTCAAAGGGCATTGGAGCTACTAAAATGAGTAAACAAACACCCAAACAACCATTAAACAGGGCAGAATATGATGATTGTTGACAAGGAAGAAAGACTGGACATTCAAAGAAGAAATCTCATACCTGGAATTCTGAAAGTTTTTTAAGTTCATTCTTTCATTCAAAAATTATTTACCAAGTGTATGATGTATGCACTTTATAGGCACTGAGGATAGAAAGGCAGGTAAACAGCCTCTGTTCTCATAGGACTCTCAGTCTAACAGGGGAGAGTGTTGAGAATGAACAATAGAGAGGAATGAATGCCGTGGTGGGGACATGCACAGGGTATTCTGGGACTAAGTAAGAGGAAAGTCTCCTAATACAGACTGGATTCTGGGAAGTCATCCTAGCTAGAGTAGAGGGTACTTAAGCAGTCTTGAAAGTCACTGGGGAATTGAGCATCCAAGGGAGAGAGACAAGGAAAGTCCATGCATAGAGAGCAGCAATAGCAAGAAAAAAGGGACAAGAAAGAATGGCACTCTGTAGGAACAGCAGCCACTGATCCATATGACGAGAGAGCAGCTGGGGATACAGCCAAAAAGGGTAGATAAGAGCTGGTTATGGAAGATTGTGCTAGAAGAAGTCCAAATAATTTATGTAGAGACACTGTCTCCAAGGAGGTGAAGCAAAACTCCTCACTCCTTCAGTGTGGGCTGTGCAGACTGACTTCCTTTCATAGAGTACAGTTTGGGAAGGGGAGTGGGGCATTAATTTACTATGGAGAAACCTGACAAACACTACCTCATCCAGGTGACCAAGGTCAACATCAACAGTGATAAGTCATGCTGATAGTACGTACCATCTATGTGATATGATAAGAATGGTACTTTACTTCTGTGGTCTTCCTCCTGAAAACCCATGACCCCAGTCTAGTCATGATAAAAACATCAGGAAAACCCAATTGGGGAACATTTTTATAAAATACCTGACCAATACTCCTCAAAACTAACAGTCATCAAAAAAAAAAAAAACGAAAAAAAAGAAATTCTGAGAAACTCATAGCTGAGAGGAACCTAAAAGGCATACCTAAAAGGCATTGAAATTAAATGTAATGTGATATCTTGGATAGGATTTAGGAACAGGAAAAGGACATTAGGTAAAATTAAGGAAATCTAAAAACTATCAGTAATAATGTACCAATATTGGCTCATTAATTGTGGCAAATATACCAGACTAATGGAAGTGTGGGGGAACTCTCTGTACTATCTTTACCATTTTTGCTGTAAATCTAAAACTATTCTAAAATATAAAGTTTATTTTAAAAATAAAATAAATGATAAAGACCTGAATACATTTTTTTAAAAAAATCAGCTTCTGACATTTGAAAATCAGGAGATTTTTCATGAAAATTTAGATTTCCTTCTTCTCTTGAAAATTTAGAGATCTGGCACTATTCCCTTCTGACGAGGGGATAATCAGATGGCGTGAGCAGTGGCTGTCCTTCAGACAGGGCTAGCGCCGTCCAGTTCCCACAGTGGCGCTGCTCTTCTTCCCAGCCTGCTTCACACTTCTGCTTCACCTGCCCAACCCTCACTCGCCCACGCAAGCTGCCTTTCTGCTGGCCACTGTCCCCCACCAGTCTCAGCCAGGACTATCTTGGTGACTGCAGGGGTTGGGACTGAGACTGAGGCATATCAGCTGCACCAGGAGAAGGAAAGAGCAGACACTCCTGTAGCGCACCGCTATGGAAAGGGAGCCACAGACAGTAAACGAAAAGAACAAGTTGCTAAGCATCATGCTTAATACATTTCTGTTTTTTTAAAAAAACAAAGCCTCTCTCTGTCTCCGTCTATGTATATAATAAGTATATATACATAACTATGCATAGATTATAACTTCATGTGTGTATGTATATGTGTGTGCACATATATATATATATATATAAAATGTCTGAAAGATTATGTACTGTTATATATCAAAATATTTCCAGAAGTTATCTATGGAGAGTAGGAACAGGAATGGAGAATGATTTTCACTTTATGCACAAATATTTCCTGATTTTTAGTAAAATGAGCAGATGCTCTTGTAATTAAAAAAACATTTTTTAAAAAAAGAAATAGCTTGTTTTTTCCTGTTTCAGATTCTCCCAAAGTAGGCAGCTGTCACCGCCCTAGGCCAGCCCTCTTGCTATGCTGCTTGCACACTTTATCACTTAAGAACTGTATATCACAACACATGACAGCTCATTACTGAAGCGCAGCACAGCTCAAGGGTTCCCCCTCGTTCCACACAACATTCTTGCTCTTCTCTCCTCACATGATAGCATTGCCAAGCAACCTAGTATATATTGTCTTCTGCAAATTATATCCATTATTTTTTATTTATCCCTGCTGTTTCATCCTTATGACATTTAACATAGCTAATTTTTATTACAGGGAGAAAAGGGAAAAGAATTTCATTGTCCAATATTAGGGAAATGGGAAAACAAATTAGAATACCTTCATAGGATAAAATATTGAACTATTAAAATTGATGTTCTGACATATGCACTCAACCATGAATCTATCGCTGCAATCAAAACAATAGGCACTATTCATCACTCCCCAAAGTTTAACAAATTATATACTTTAAACGTGCAGTTTATTGTCTGTCAACTATTATTTCATTAAATCTGTTTTAAAATGTTTTAAAGAAATAAAAAAGTAGTATTTCATCAGGACATAAAAAGCACTAGCCACAGAAGAAAAAATTTGTAAATTAGATTATATTAAAATTAAGAATCTCTCTAATCAAAAGATAGTATTAGAGTGAAAAGAAAAGCCACAGAATGGGATAAGATGCATCGATATATAAGACTCTTATTCAGAACATATAAAGAATTTCTACAAATCTATAAGGAAAAAACACAAACAATTCAGTAAAAAAACTGGGCAAAAGGCTTGAACAGGCACTTCACAAAAGAACATACCTAAGCACCAATTAAGACAAAAAATTGCTGACCTTCATCAGCCATCAAAGAAATGTCATTTAAAACCACAGTGAGAAACCACTTCAGACCCATCAGAGTGGTTAAAATGAAATAGAAATAATATACAAAGTTGGTGAGGTGTAAAGCAAATGAAACTCTCCTATACTGCTGGTGGGAGTATAAACTGGTACAACCATTTTGGAAAACTGTTTGGAAAGAACTGCTAAAGCTAAATTCAGCAATTCTCCTCCTAGGTATAAGCCCAGACAAAAAACTGATTGTGTACATATTGATCCAAAGGCATGTTTATAAAAGCCCTATTTATAATGGCCCCCAAATGGAAACAACTCAAATGTCTATTGACAGTGGAATGGATAAAGAAATCGTTATGTTTTTATAGATATAATGCAACATAGCAACGAGAATAAAACTAGAATTACACACAACAGGGATGTCTTTCACAAGCACCATATTGAGCTAAAAAACGAGCCAAAAGGGTACATACTGTATGATTTCATATTTTAAAAATTCAAAAATAGGAAAACATACCTGTGATATTAGAAGTCAAGATAGTGATAGCTCTTGGAGAGTGGTAATGTTTGAAGGGACATAAAAGAATCTTCGGAGGTACTGATAATGTCGTTTCTTGATCTGGATTTTAGCTACATGGGAATGTTTATTTTGTGAAAATTCATTAAATTGTATATTTAAGATTTATGTACTTTTCTATATGCATATTATATTTTAATAAAACATTTATTAAAATTATTATATCATCTAAAAATCATGAAAGATCTATAAGAAAATATGACCAAATGTATTTATAAGTTCAGAATGGGGGAAGCCTTTCTAAGTAAGACACTTGAAAACTACAAAATATATATATATAAAAATTTGACCTGAAAAAAGTTTGAAATAGCTATGTAGCAAAACCCACCATAAACAAAATACCAGGGAAAATACCTGCAAACATATGACAGACAAAGGGATAATTTCCTTAATTTCTGAAATGCTTGTACTAACCAATAAGTATGTCATCCAATAGAAAAATGGACAAGAATACAGATGATTCACAGACATAGAAAGACAAAAAGGTGCTTAGGTCCATTCACAATGACAGATATTGTTTTGTTTTACTGATTGTCTAAATATAAAATATTGATAAATATAAATTAAATGAATTAAAAAGTAAATAAATATAAATATTGTCAAGAATGTAGGAAAGAGACTCTCATATATTATCGATATAAGTATAAATTGATTCATCTTTTTTGGAGAACATTTTTTTATTTCCCAATATGCATCAAAAGCCAACATGTATATGTCTTTTGACTCAATGATTCCACTGCTAGGAATTTACTTCATGAATATACCTTAAAAAGTCCACCAAAATACATTTATAAAGATATTCTTTGTATTATTGTTTGTAATAGCAAAGACAAACAAACAAAAAACTTAAGACAACCTAAATACCATTAATAGGAAATTAGCCAGACAAATTTATGGTACATATATGCAGGGGAACATCAGGCAGCCATAACCCAGAAAGTGGAAGGTCTGTATGTGCTGATCATGAAAGTTCTCCAAGATTCATTATGAACGAAGAAAGTAAGATACAAAACAGTGTATGTAGTATGTTTTCTTTGGTGTACATAAAAAAGTGATATATACACAAACATATATACATAGATATGCATGTACACACAAAAACAGGCACAGTTACAAGCACACATAGGCAGATACATCATAAACTTATCTTTAGGAAAAATAGAAAGAAAATTTATGCTGATTTACTCTGGAGAGAAATACTATAGACTAGGTACAGTTTGGGAAGAGAAACTTTTTCTACTATTTTTTTCTCCAGTGTTTGAAATTTTTAGCCATATAGTTAATTTCTACTTTTTGAAATGTTCTTAGAAATTTCTTGGGTAATGTAATTATGAGCCATTTTAATTCTCTTTGCTTGCCTGCTTTGAAAATAAAACCTTAAGAATGTTATATTAAATAACATTTTCAAATAATTTTTGATAGCTCATAATATAATTTTTAATGAAAAAAGCATAAAGGAAAATAGAACATTTCTGTGTAATATATTATGTATATATAAATACACATAAGAAATAAGAAAATGCCCTGAAATGTCAACAATAAATGAGAAAATTGCCCTTATGTAACAACCAGACCAATATTGTACTAATATAGTATATAGAGACAGACTACATGCAGACACTCAGAATATCTGGAAAACAATGAATAAATGATGTTGAGGTGACTGGTTCCTGCTTGGGAAAAAAAGTAGATCTTCTTATTCTATGTTCTGAAATAAGTGCCAGACAGATTATTTTTATATATTTACAAGATGGTCATCAAATACCTGGAAGATTCATAGCAAATAGGACATCACCAAGGCACACAGTCAGCAGTTTGGCAAAAGTCAAACTAAAGGAGAAAATCCTACAAGTTGCAAAATAAAAGGAACAGCTAACTGACAAAGGAAAACCCATCGGACTAACAGTAGACTTCTCAGCAGAGACCTTACAAGCCAGAAGGAATTGGGGTCTCATTTTTAGTCTTCTTAAACAGAATAACTGCCAGCCAAGAATTTTGTATCCTGCAAAACTAAGTTTCATAGATGAAGGACAAATAAAGTCTTTCCCAGATAACCAAACACTAAGGGAATTTGTCACTACTAGACCAACCTGCCCTACAGAGAATGTTTAAAAAGTGCTCTATACATGGAAAAGAATAATCAATATCCATCAACAGCTGCAAAGAAAATTAATTACCTAGGAATATACTTAACCAAGAATGTGAAAGATCTCAAGGAGAACTACAAAATACTGATGAAAGAAATCATAGATGACACAAGCAAATGGAAAAACATCCCACACTCATGGATTGGAAGAATCAATATTGTTAAAATGTCCATACCACCCAGAGTGATTTACAGATTCAATGCAATTCCCATTAAAATACCAATGTTATTTTTCACAGATCTAGAAAAAATAATCTTAAGCTTCATACGGAACCAAAAAAGAGCCCAAATATTCAAAGCAATTCTAAGCAAAAACAAACAAAAAAACGAACAAAAATAACCAAACAAACAAAAAAAACAAATCTGGAGGCCTCACATTACCTGACTTCAAATTATACAATAAGGCCATAGTAACCAAAGCATCATGGTATTGGTATAAAGGTCAACATATAGACCAATGGAACAGAATAGAGAACCCAGAAATAAAACCATGTAACTACAACTCACTGATTTTTGACAAATAAGACAAAAATGTGTGCTGGAGAAAGGATGACCTATTTAATAAATGGTCCTGGGAAAACTGAATAGACACATGCAAAAGAGTAAAACTGGATCTCTACCTCTCACCATATATGAAAATTAACTCAAAATCGATTAAAGACTTAAATGTAAGACCTGAAACCATGAAAACTCTAGAAGAAAACCTAGGAAAAACTCTTCTGGACATTGGCCTGGGCAAAGAATTTATGAGTAAGACCCCAAAAGCAAATACAGCAACAACAAAAGTAAATAAATGGGACTTAATTAAGCTAAAAAGTTTCTGCACAGAAAAGGGACTAATCAACAAAGTAAATACACAACCTACATAATAGGGGAAAATATTCACACACTATTAATATATATCTGCCAAAGGACTAATATCCAGAATCTACAAGGAACTCAAACAAATCAGCAAGAAAAAACCAACAATCCTATCAAAAAGTAGGCAAAAGACATGAACAGATTTTTCTCAAAAGAAGATAGATAGTCAGCAAACATCTGAAAAAATGTTCAACATCACTAATCATTAGGGAAATGCAAATTAAAACCACAGTGAGATACCACCTTATCCCTGTCAAAATGGCCATTATGGTAAAAAATAATAGATGTTGGCACAGATGCAGTGAAAACGGAATGCTTATACACTGTTGGTATAGTTGGGAAAGTAAACCAGTAAACCTCTATGAAAGCAGTATGGAGATTCCTCAAGAACTAAAAGTAGATCTCCCCTACGATCCAGCAATTCCAATACTGGTTATCTACCCAAAGGAAAGCAAGTCATTTTATCAAAAAGACACCTGCACCCAAATATTTATCTCAGCACAATTCACAATTACAAAGATATGAGCCCAACCTAAGTGCCCATCAACTGATGAGTGGACAGAGAAAATGTGGTGGGGAGGCGAGGGCGGTATATGGACACCATAAAAAGGAATGAAATAATGTCTTTTGAAGCAACTTGGATAGAACTGGAGACCATTATCCTAAGTGAAGGACCTTAGGAATGGAAAAACAAATATCACATGTTCTCACTTATAAGCAGGAACTAAAGGAGGGATGCTTATGGTAATAAAGTGGTGTAACTGACATTGAAAACTAAGAAGAGGGAGGAGTGGAAGGGGGTGAGGGGTAAAAAAACTGACTATTGGGTACAATGTACACTATTCTGGTGACAGATACACTAAAAGCCCTGACTTCAGCATGATACAATTCATCCATGTAACAAAAAACTATACTTTCTAAATTTTTTGAAATAAAATACACATCTATAAATACACACATATAAAAATACACACATATAAAACAGGAAGCAAAATGTTAGAAAAAAATATGATTTAGTACTAACCTGAAAAGAGGAAAAGTCATTCAGGTATCACCACGAAAGGCAGAAAACAAGAAGGAAACTTAAATTTATCTACAAAAATGTTTGGTGCCAGATTGCATATAGTAAAAACTAGAAACCACCTAAATGCCCAATAATCACTTATGGGTAACATACAAATAATAAAATGATATGCAGCCTAAGGATTGAGTATTAGAAGAATACATAGGTAAAAAAAAAAAAAGTCCAGGATATATTTTTTAGTGTAAGTAATTATATTACAGAATATTATGTACTATAGGCACCTATTTAAAATGGTGTGTGTATAAGTGTGTGTGTGTGTGAAAATACAAGTGTGCAGGAATAATAAATGTTAACAGCAGCTATCTCAAATTTGGGTTTTTTTCCTTTTCTTATTTTTAATTTCTTCTGCTTAACTTTGCTTATCGTTTTCTAACATGTTTATAACAAAAATGTTATTTAAAATATTTACTGAAAGTTATAGTTAAAATAGTAGAAATGGATTTTTGTGGAAGGAATGAAGAACATAAATGTCTTGGGAGCACCTGCTGTATCTTAAGTCATTATTTCTATTAATTTGCTGTTCACGAAAGGCCTGTCGGAGTGCATTATACATATTTATACAAGAGCCTCAATGAGGTTAGGTGTCTTGTATGATATTACACAGCTAATATTCTGCAGAGTCAAGGAACCATCTCAGGCAATCTCATTCCAAGTTCAAGTTCAAGTCCACATCACTACCTGACACTGCTTATGGCTTTGGTCTTTAAAATTATTAAAGGATCAGGTTCCAATGAAATCCCTAGTTAAAATTCTTCTTAGAATTCTTCTGGAAAAATATCCCCTGATGAGGGGAGGGTGCAAATTGTCACAGCCAAGAGACAGAAGAGCTGCAAAGGAACTTGGAACAAAATAGAATACTCCTGTAATCCTAGCTCTTTGGGAGGCCGAGGTGGGCGGATTGTTTGAGCTCAGGAGTTCGAAACCAGCCTGAGCAAGAGCGAGACTCCGTCTCTGCCAAAAATAGAAAGAAATTAGTCGGACAACTAAAAATACATATAAAAAAAAAAACTAGCCGGGCATGGTGGCGCATGTCTGTAGTCTCAGCTACTCGGGAGGCTGAGGCAGGAGGATCGCTTGAGCCCAGGAGTTTGAGGTTGCTGTGAGCTAAGATGACGCCACAGCACTCTAGCCCGGGCAACACAGTGAGACTCTGTCTCAAAA
>CAUYSK010002455.1:0-10695 GCA_963575035.1 Avahi laniger | reverse complement strand
TTAAGAGCTGTCTCTCCAGTCTGGATAACCTTCTTAATATCGGGGTCCTGAGAATGAATCTCTAATATGTCATTAATTAAGTTCCATTAGGAAAAGGTAGACACAGGGACCTTGCCAGGGCCGAAGGTGCGATAATAATCATTGAGACAGTTGCCAACCCGCTTCCAACATTTCTGATCTATGGTGCCCTCTTGAGGAAACCAGGGGCAAATGTCTAAAAACTATGTAAATTTTTCTTTTCAGCTTTAATTCTGCGTGTCTTGAGGGAGTCCTTAAGATCATTAAGGAAGAGCTCGTGAGAGCTCAATTCTTGTCCCATGATAATGAAATAATGAAGGTAATGAAAGTAACCTGCTCACCTTAATGTTCACTGGGTGGCCAATCCAGCGACGATCCGTGTCGAGTCTTGTCCTGAGGGCTGATGACCCACAGGCTCAAAACGCAAAACTCCGGGTCGAGTTTTCCCCGTGGGCTGATGACCCATGGCTCGAGCCCTACAATTCCGGTCTGAGTTTTCCCCGTAGGCTGATGACCTACGGCTTGAAACCTATAAATCCGGCCCGAGTTTTCCCCGCAGGCTGATGACCTGCGGCTCGAAGCCCACCGAGCAGGTGCCAGCAACGCTGTTCCGTGCCTTTCGCCCCACGCTGGGCGCCAGTTTATGTCCCGACCCACGGGACATTCAGCGTGGGGCTGAAGGAGGACTACCTGTTGCCAGCGAGAGAAAAGAGAGAGAGAGGAGGAGAGACAGGACAAGAGACACACAAAATGGAGGCAAGACAAAGTTCTGATCAAGCCTCAAAGTTTATTGTCTGGTGCTTGCTTATATGCTCTGGGAAGGGGGAGGGTAAGCTTAGGACCTGTGGCATTCGCTGATTGGTGGCAGACGGGTGGGACGAGGTGACGTGAGGGAACAGGGGAGGGCTAGCAGTGGTCTTGGCGCGCGCAGGAAGCCTTAGCGCGGGACTTTCGGCAAGGAGGAAGAAGGAGGAAATGAAGACTGGCATAAATGGCTGCCATAAGCTGCCTTTTCACGGCCATGTTGGCTCCCAACAGCAATCCTAACCCCTAATGCAATGGTAGTGGGAGGTGGGACCTTTGGGAAGTAACTAGGGTTAGATAAGATCACGAGGGTGGAGGCTCCATGAATGACATCAATACCCGGATAAGAGACACTAGAGAGAGCTCGCTTCCACTTTCTCTCCCTGCGCTCTCTGCCATGTGAGCACACTGCCAGGAGGCGGCCATCTGGAAACCAGGAAGAGGCCCTGAGCAGACGCCAAATCTGCTGGTGCCTTGATCTTGGACTTCCCGGCCTCCAGAACTGTGAGGAATGAATGTCTGCTGTTTCAGCCACCCAGTCTATGGCAATGTTTCACTGCAGCCCACGCAGACTATGACACGTGTCTTTCCTCCCGTCCTCCTGAGCTTCCCTGCTCCCAGTTCCCCTCCTCTTCCTGTTTCAGCCCATCGCTGGCCAGCCTTTGTGTCCCGATTCCATGTTCTGTTCCATTCTGGATTATACCTACCCCAACCCCTGCCGCCTCCCCTGGGAGACAGTGTTCTTGTCTGTCTACTGCGCAGGCACCCGCCAGGTAGTCCTTTCTGTTCTCCTTGCCGGTGAGTCTCTTGGTGATGTTCCTAATAAGAGATGAAATAAAAAGCCAAAGCACAGGGTCCTAGAAATAAAAGCAGCAACATTCTGAACAATGGAACCTGCAGTTGTCAGGGCTTTAGTATGTGTGCTGGTGTTTATGATTCCGGATGTGTGTGTGTGTGCGTGTGTGTGTGTGTGTGTGTGTGTGTGTGCGCGCGCGCGCGCGTTGTGGGGAGGAGGTGGTGATAGAGTGTGGGAAGGAGGTGGTACTTGGGTATTCCCGATGCTTATTTTTTCCCTGATGATTTTAATTCTGCTTCCTCCACCTTCACTGCCTGCACTTCCTGGGGTCCCTTCCCTCACCCTAGATGACAGCAAATAAGATAAGGAGAGGATAGAAATAACCTCGTCACGTGGAAAAATCTTCAGTGAATTTGGGGTGACAGGAAGTAAAGGAAGTGAGAAACAGAGAGGGGAAGCAACAGGAGTACTGTGCTGGAATTACGAGCGTAGACTTCAGACACGCCCGGGTTTGAATCTTAGTGTCAGCACACAGCAGCCATGTGCTCACTTCTTAGTTTCTGTTTTCACATCTGTAAATGGGAATAAATTAGATTATGCATTTAGAACATTTAGCAATGCTATATGTTTATTAAAACTCAATAAATGTAGATATTATTAAGCATGGACTACTTGGAGGGCAAGAGCAGTGAAGAGGAGTGTTTCTGTGACAGTGCGCGACCATCGACTTGGAAGCAGCATGAAGAACACTGGTCCCACCTGCTGCCCACTCTTGCGCCAACTCTGTGGGCAAACCTGGGGAGTGGGCAAATGGCTGCTGCCGTCTGACAGGACTTCCGGGAGGTCTAGGGGAGTGGCAGATGAACAGTTGTCAAGGATTCTATTTCCTAAAAACTATGCCTTACCTCTCAGCTTCAACTAGGTGACCCCCAAAGTCCATGAAAACCTGATTTTATGAAAATACACACATAATACGAAATCCAAAACATGGATAAGGATTTAAATAGAGTGAAGTCGTCCTTCAGCCCTGTCCCAGTCTTCCAGTTTCTTTGCCCAGAGGAAACTACTGTAACTAGTTTCTTATATATGTAACTGCATTCTAAATGTTCTCATCCACAAAACGCCTTTTCAGAATTCCCAGTCTCCTTTAAGCCTGCATTGAAAACTAACTTTACGTGTTCCCTTTTATACTCTTTGAGAACCTCCATGGCTGCTGTAGCTGGTCCAATCATGAGCCTGCCAGCTGCTCACAAACACAGTGCACGGAGCCCGGGGCAGTATCCAGTCCAGGAGCATGGATACAGGAACACACAGGACGTGCAGGCAGGGTCTGGGTGGCAGCTGAGAGCTGCCCTCCGCACCTGCTGTCCTGCCGGAGGCATTGGCTTTCTGCTCTTTTGGCACAGAACACAGTGAAGCAAGATAATGCCATTATAAAATAGGCAAATGCAGTGTGATTAGGAGAAATGAGGAGAGAGGAGCATACATGCCCAGGTCAGCGGACAGAGGAATGGAAAGAATGTCTTATCTGTTCAAAGAGCATGGAGAAAAGTCCTGTAGAGCCAAGAGGAGAAAAAGCTCAACCAGAAAGAAAAAGAGAATGTAGGGGACAGAGTGTCACCCACATTGGTGACTGAGAAACTGAAAATCTAAACGCGTTGTCCTCTCCTATTGCTCCAAAACGACCTAATTTTATATTCTTGCCAAAGGCAACTTCATTCCTTCTCCCATTCTGAGTGGCACTGTCCCTGCCCAATAATACAGGATATGTTGATTGTTGTTTTTGCTGAGAAGCCTTCCCGGGGCTGTTTAGCCCCAGCTCTTACAGCATGGCCTGATTTCACTAATTTTATAAGGCCAATTCATTAGAGTCAAGTTGGGGGGCCCACAGAACAGATAAATAGTTTTCTAAGTCATCCGTTTAAAATGACAATAATGAAAATGTTAATAAACATCAATATTTGCACCACAGTTTATGATCACTTTTAATAAGCAATTCTGCTGTGATCTTTGAATGATTTTCCTTAATAGATGACTTCCCTGTTGTCAGATTTGATCTTGACTGAACGTGATTATGCTACACCACCACGTCTGTGTTTCAGTTAAAAAGCCTCTTGGCTGAGTTCCACAACTGAACTCAAGAGTTAGACTTCTTAAGGATTTTTATAAGTGGTCGTCATCTTTATACATGATTTGGGGTGGAGGTTATTGTTGATTTAAATGCAGAATTAAAACCAACTTAAATGAATGACAAATTCAGGCCCTCCAAAATCTGTTTCAGAACCAGAACTATCTGGATTGGGTGTCTGAGCAGCTACTGAGTAGTTAATTTACATTTAACTTTTTCTTTCTTTCTCTTTGTTTCTCTCTCTCTCTCTCTCTCTTTTTCTTTCTGTCAAGATCTTGCTCTGTCACCCAGGTTGGAGTGCAGCAGCAAGATCATAGCTTACTGCAGCCTCAAGCTCCTGGGCTCAAGCAATCCTCTTGCCTCAGCCTCCCAAGTAGCTGGGACTACAGGTATAAGCCACCACACCTGGCTAATTTTTAAATTTTTTGTAGATATGAGGTCTTTCTATGTTGCCCAGGCTGGCTTTGAACTCCTAGCCTTAAGCAATCCTCCCACCTCAGCCTCCTAAAGTGCTGGGATTACAGGCACGAGCCACCACACCCAGCTCTTATTAGTATACAATATGTTAGTTACATTTTCAAATAATATACTCAATCTCCAGACATCTTTGCAAATGAAGTACCTCTAGATTTTAATTAGTGGATCCAATTGTTATCCTGAAAAAAAGTACAATAAATGCACGACAGAGTGGCAAAAGAAAAGTTTCACAACACAGGGCAGTGTATTTATTATATAATACTTTTTTTCAGATTGACAATCTGACATATTGTAGTGCATTTATTTTGGGAATAGGTCCATGTTAGTTAGCATATTGTCTGAAAAAGTAACTAATATACAGTTTAAAAATAAGTTTACCCTATCTTTCCAGACTTTTCAGGCATAATGTGGTAGCCAATGTGAACATGAAAACTTTATCTTTGTATCGTTGAAATAAAACAGAATATAACTACTAAATACAGACAGAAAATTATTCTGGATGTCTTCATAAAATTACACTGTTTAACAAAGAGAGCAACATCCTCACAACAGCACTAACACAGTTTTATGGTACTATTTCTTGTAATATCTTCTGGTACGGGCAGATGGTATTACCCTCAAGTGCAATTCAGGAAAAATGCATTTTGGGAGTTGAGGGGGACAGAGGCTACCAATTATCCTTTGTTGGCTTTGCTTTAGCCCAGCTTGCCATCATTTATTTAATTCCTCTCAAGACTTGTTTATTGAGTGCTTACTATGTATGTTGTGCTAATTGCTAGGGATGCATATGTGAGTAGGGTAGAGTTCCTGTCCTCATGAAGTTTACAGTCCTGCAGGAATTAGAGGCATTCACCAAGAGATTACAACCGTGACATAAAAAGCACCTACTTACTAGGTGCCAGGCCTTCTCCTGGGCACTTTATATCCATTATGTCTGTGAGGTAGATCTTATTATGCCCATTTTAGGCACTGGAGCTCAGAGAAATGAGGGCACACAGATTTGGGATTTGAATTCAAGTTTGCCTGACATGACAGTCTATAATCCTGTGCTATCCAATATGGTAGCCACTAGCCACATATGGTTATTTAAATTTGAAGCGATACACATATTTAATGTACACATATACACTTAATTTTTACGTTGAAAAATTTAATTCCTCAGTCACATTAGCCACATTTTAAGTGCTCAAATCCACATGTGGCTAGTGGCTACTTCTGAGAGAAAACACACTCAAACTCAAAGTGTTTTCCTCTGCTCTCATGCCAACAAAAACAATCCACACAGAAGACTTCTGAGACCAAATGTGTGGGGGTGTTTCCCAGCAGTTCATTCTGCAGCGGACACTCGCTGGGTGTACTCCAGTTCAATTCCATCTGCCACTGTCTACCTGGAGGTAGCCTCAGAAACCACAGAGTGAGGACTCAGGCCCACAAGACCCCTCTTCCCACCAGTCGCAAATTCAGGCCTCCAGAACTTCCGACTGACTGGCTTCAAGTTGGGTTTCCAGGACCCTCTCTTTGGGTTCAACTAATTTGCTAGAGCGGCTTACAGAACTCAGGGAAACATGTTTACTGTTTTATTTCAAAGGATATTACAAAGGATACAGATGAAGAGATGCACAGGGCGAGGTATCAAGCAAGGGCCCCAGAGCTTCCGTGCCCTCCCTGGGTGTGCCACCCTCCAGGAACCTTCACGTGGTCAGCTGTCCAGAAGCTCTTTGAAACCTGTTCTTTTGGGTTTTTATGGAGGCTTCATTACATAGGCATGATTGATTAAACCACTGGCCATTGGTGACCAACTTCTCCTTTAGCCCCTCTCCCTTCCCGAGAGATTGGGGAGTGAGCTGAAAGTCCAGTGATCAACCTCCATCCTGAAGCTACTTGGGGACTGCCAGCCATCAGTCAACTCATTAGCATACAAAATACATCGCTTTGGAGATTCTAAGGATTTTAGGAGTTGTATATCAGGAAAAGGGGTTGAAGACCAAATATATGTTTCACAATATCACTACTGTATTGTATAGTGCAAATATAGGGATATTTCCATTGTCACAGAAAGTTTAGATTCAAAGTAGGGGATTAACTCAAGCTCAACTTCAATATCCTATGCCCGGAAGTCCTGGAGCCAGGGCTGATTCCAACCCTCATGGATGACTTTGGGGGGTTCAAGGCTTCAGTGGAGGAAGTAATTGCAGATGTGGTAGAAACAACAAAAGAGCTATTACAGAATTAGAGGTAGAGCCTGAAGACGTGACTGAATTTCTGTAATCTCGTGATCAAACTTGAATGGATGAGTTGATTCTTACGGATGAGCAAAAAAAGTGGTTTCTTGAGACGGAAACTACTCCTCGTGAAGTTGCCATGAACATTGTTGAAATGACAACAAAGAATTTAGCACATTGCATAAACTTAGTTGATATGCAGCGGCAGGTTTTGAGGGGATTGACTCCAATTTTGAAAGAAGTTCTACTGCGGGCAAAATGCTATCAAACATCGCATGCTACCGAGAAATCTTTCATGAAAAGAGAGTCAACTGATGCAGCAAACTTCATTGTTGTCTTATTTTTAGAAATTGCCACAGCCACTCCGAACTTCAGTCAGCAGCCATCCACACTGAGGCAAGACCCTTCACTTGCAAAATGACATGATTCACTGAAGGCTTCTTAGTGCTTTTTAGCAATAAAATATTTTTAAATTAAGTTATATACATTGTTTTTATAGACATAATGCTATTGCACACTTAATAGACCACAGTATAGCATAAACATAATTTTTATGTGCACTGGGAAGCAAAAAAAATTTATGTGACTTGCTTTAGTGTGATATTCACTTTATTGCGGTGATCTGGAACCAAACCTGCAATATCTCTGAGATCTGCCTGTGTACACTCTAGTCTGGAATTGACAGAAGAGTTTAGGATTGACTTTAACTGTCCCCTTCAGGATCTCTTAGCTGGGACGAGGTGCACATAGAGCTCCTCATGCTTCTGGGTCATCTTACGTATAACTATCAGGTCCCTTGGACACACACACTAACAACACACTCACACAATACAGTCTAAATCCATACCGATGAAATGAGACATATTTCTAATTGCAACACGATCCACTGAAAATGCTATTGCTCGTGTTGGATGTAGAATCTATATTGTCATGCAGAGTTTTGTCAACCTTTGTAAGTTCCTTTTCCTGTGTCTTCTTGGTGAAAAAAAACCTATTTTGGTCATCTACCACTAAAGGTCACCACTTGAACACTCAGAATACCTTGCCAAAGCTTGAAAATTAAAGTTGTTTGTTTAGTTTTTACTTTGGGGAACAAGATTAAATTCTTGGGCTGACTATTCTTCCAGGTGTTCTGAAGTCTTTGTACTCTGAAGAGAGGCAGCAGGAGGCGCTAGTGGGGCCAAGGATTGGGAAAGGGGTAGAATCGCTCTGGTGTCTACAAACAAGAAATTCATTCCACACAGTGCTGCAGCACTAACTCTGGTGTCCACCAGCGACATATCACTGAATGCCATTTCTCCAAGGATGCCAGAAGATTCCCCATAACCCCTAACACCAATTTAAACCTAGATAATGAGTTTTCCTCTCTCTTCCTTTTTTGCTGAAATAATACTCTGCATACTATGTCTACTTTTTTTTTTAAATTTCAGAATAGTATAGGGGTACAAATGTCCACTTAATAAAAAGTCTCAAATAGAAGCTATGAGAAGGCTTTAGAGCCCAACAGGCCTAAACTGCTACAGAAGCTTCCCCCTTACTAACTGTATACCTTGGGCAGGCTACTCAGTTCATGCCACAAATATTAACTCAGCACAGATCACATGCCAGGCACTGTGCTAAGTATGAGAAACACAAGGATAAATAAGATGAAATTCCTCCCTCCAGGAGTCTGGTGGAGGCTGACAGAAAAGTAAACAAATAATTACCACGCAGCACAGCATAAGGGCTGTCACAGCGTTAGACACAGGCTGCTGTGGGGTTTGGGGCCCAGGGGAGGGGAGTAAGAGAAACATTCCCAGAGGAGGTGGGTAATGGCTGAGCAAGTCCTAAAGGTAAGTAGGAGGTAACCAGGTGCAGGGAGCTAGGGCTGGTTAAGGAGGAGAGTGTTTGAGGTAGAGGAGAAGTGACCACCCATAACGTGGGGACGGGAATTCCTAACACATAGGGCTGGCGTGAGAATCAATGGAGAAAATTTATGTATATAAAAAATGTCTAGTCCAGTCCATAATAGGTGCTATCCCGATGCAGTTCAGGAGGACCATCCCCTGCCCTCTCAACTGTGATGTTCTCTCCCCTGGTTTTCTCTCTGGCAAGACTGAGCTCTGGACTCAATGAGTCTCCCCATAGTCAGCATGAGGTTAGGGTTTGGCAAAGATCATACATTTTCCACTGTCTCAGAACTGCCCATATTTTGTGCATCTTAATTGCAGAGGTTGCAAGGGCATTGGGCCACCTTCTCAACTTTCCCTCATAGCACACGGCATGTCCAGGTGAGTCCAGGAATGTAAATAAAAGCACAATGAAAAGGTTTGAGTGTGCTGGCGCACGCACCGAATTATTCTCTGCATAATCATTTCTCTCACTGTAATCAGACTCTGTAATTAAAAATCACTAATGTTTTATGACAGCCCTGCAATTGGATTTGGGGCACGAAGGAAAAGATTGGGGTGCACTGGTGGTGAAGGGAACAGCAGGCATAGAGGTGTCTGTGCTGGGAAATGGTGTCGTCCTTCAGGGCCATTTTCACTAATACAAAATCTTCTCATTTATATACGGAAATGATGAGGCAAAGGAACAATTTAGGAAAAAAAAGAGAAGATAACAAAAAACTACAGATCACTTAGAAACCACAGTAATTGACCTGTTCGCTTTCCTTTTCTGGGACGATTTTTATCTGTCCACATTGTCATAAATTACTTGGTAACACTTGGAGTTAAAATTATTTTCAGTTTGTTCCATCTCCATTTGAGCCCTGTGTAAACAAGAAGCCACACAGGGATTTCTCATACTCTTAGGTGTGTAACAGCCCCTCAAAACCAAGATTTCGCTCTCCACTTGACTGTGATTCTGGGGCTAACAGAGCAGCCACCAGAGGAAATTGCAAGCAAGTTCCTGGTCCCACCGCTGAGGGATTCTCGGGCTTTCTACCCAGGCCACCTGCTGGGTTGAACGAAGCCTGTCCGTGGGGCCCCTGACACGTGCGAAGTAGCCAGAAGGAAGGAAACCTTGGAGGAAATCTAAGTTCCATTCTCACCCTTGTCGGAAACGGATTTTTCCTCTGGCCTCAGAGAAGATCTGTGTCCTGCGGAAGTAAATCAGGTAGAAAATTACTTTTTGACAAACTCGACTGAAGCTGTGAGAGTCGTTCTGTCTAAGTTTGAAAAGTGATTGGAACTGAAGGTTGTTTTTTTTTTTTAAATGATTCTTTCTCTCTTTTCTTTTTAAAAACCAGATTGCCCCAGGGCAAAGAATTGGAATTCAGGTAGACTGTGAATGCTTTTCTAGTTTGTCTGATGCTGATGAGGAATTCTTGTCTTCATCTGCATGTCAATACACAAGCCCCCCTTGGATTTTCTGGGCATTCTGGATCAGCACATAGAATTTTCTACTTCTCATTGCAAATATATAATGTTTATGGATTAAACAGGCTTTCTGTCTAGTCTTAGGAGAATACAACCACCATATTTAAGCTGTTGTATCTATGATTGTTTCTGTTATCTATTCCTGGGTGTCAACGGAAGAAAAGACCAAACTCTGTAAAGTAATTTTAAAGAGATTTTACTCTGAGCCAAATTTGAGGACCATGACCCGGAGCCACGCCCAAGAAGCCTTGAGCAAGTGGACTCGCAGAGGTTGGGTTACAGTTTGGTTTTATACATTTTAGGGAGACAGGGGTTACAGGTGAAGTCATAAATCAAGACGTGGGAGGTATACATTGGTTTGGCCCGAAAAGGTGGGCCATCTCAAAGCGGGGGCTTACAGGTTATAGGTGGGTTAAAAGATTCTTTGGCCTATAATCAGTTAAAGACATGAAGCTTTGCCTAAAGGCTTGGAATGTTTTAACATAGGAGCTCTTTATCAGAGATAAGCCACTGGACATAGATTTGTTGTATAAACTGAGGACCTGCGGGTTTGTCTTGCATACCCTTAGGCCTGCTAATGGGTTACAAAGGCTGTCCCCAAGAAGAGGGGCATGATGAGGCATGTCTGACCTCCTTTCTCTTGGCAGACAATTTAGTTTTAGGATATTCCTTTGGCCATGAGGGGGTCCATTTAGTCAGTCGGTGGGGAGGAGGGGGTGAGCCTTAAAATTTCAACTCAGTTCACAATTCCCCCCTTTTGGCCAAGATCTGTCAAAGGCAGCATCTATGGCCAAACTCTTATTTTGTCCCATCCGTTGCCAGGGTGGTGTGGCTACCTGCCCTGGGTCCATCCAGTCCCTCGGTGGGACCCTTGTGGCCAAGAGAACT
>CAUYSK010002453.1:0-15950 GCA_963575035.1 Avahi laniger | reverse complement strand
CGGCTAATTTTTGCTATATGTATTTTTAGCTGTCCAATTAATTTCTTTCTATTTTTGGTAGAGATGAGGTCTCGCTCTTGCTCAGGCTGGTCTCGAACTCCCGAGCTCAGAACGATCCGCCCACCTCGGCCTCCCAGAGAGGTAGGATTACAGGCGTGAGCCACCGCGCCCGGCCGGGTTTTTTTTTTTTAGGTATATAAGAGCATAAAATAAGAGGCTTAGCAGTATGTGTAAAGTTAACTACACCTTTGGAAAGCCAGTCAGGTCCAAGCATTGGCTTCTTGGCCTTAGAAAGGGGATTTTTATGTGGCTTCTGTTTTAGGAGTTTCCTACCCCAAGACCTCTGTTTTGTGGAGTTGGATTTCTGTGGTAGATGAATCATCAGAGGGATGGGGTCCCAGTGGTGTGAACAGGTAGCGGGGGCTGGAGAGCAGCAAGCTGTGTTACTGAGCACAGTCACACTTCACACTGAGGTCACCAGGGATGAAAAGGGGTGCTCCGAGAGAAGTCGAATCAGTATTAGTACCCATTAGTATTGATGTGGCTGTTCCTGCCAGCTGTTCCTAACTTCCTTTTTTGACTACAAAATATAGCTGCTTTTAATTTACTTTCCATTGTTTTTTGTTTTCCTTTTACTTTTTTGTTGTGAACTATTTATATATAAGTGTATAAGCCATATATCTATAGTTTAAAGAATTATGAAGCAAACACCCTTGTAACCACCGCCCAGATCTGGAAATGGAACATTGTAGCACCTTACCTTAGCGGTCCTCCATGTGCCCGACCCTGATTGCATCTCTATTACTTTTTTAATAATAGCTTCATTGAGATATAATTCACTGTGGGTTTCTCCACAGTAGAGTTGCCATCTTTCCCTTTGTAGTTAAGTATCTTAGGGAAGATACTTTGAAACTACTGCCTGGATTTTTTTTTTCATGCAAAAAACATCAACTAAGTTTGCTGCTTTCTTTCTTTAGCTAAAGACGCTGCGTTGGCTGAGGTTAGTGCAGTAGGATGTGAAGTGTTAGATCTACTGCAATACTTTGAGATGTAAGATGTTATCCTGGTTTTATGTGTCTGGCATGTAGACATCAGGGTGTAGTTCTGTGGATTACAGTTATAGAAAGGGGTTGCAGCCCAGGCAAAGTGGCTCACACCTGTAGTCCCAGCTACTCAGGAGGCTGAGGTGGGAGGATCACTTGAGCCCTGGAGTTGGAGGTTACAGTGAGCTGTGATTGCACTACTGCATTCCAGCCTGGGTAGCAGAGCGAGACCCTGTCTCTAAAAATAACAAAACCAATTTGGATTGTAAATGCACTGGGAGAAGGAGAAGGGAGAAACAGTTTCGTCTTTGTTCTTATCTTAATTTGGTTTCTATACTAGCTGAGAAGATAGTTTTCCCCAATAATCATTAGACCGCATCCACTGTTGATCTTCTTTCCCCGTTACCCAAATCATTGATTGATTCACTCTTTCCTTCATTCCCTCATTCATTTAATATTCTACTGAACACCTCTGGTACTCGAGGCTAATGTTAGACACCTGCGATATAAAGACAGATAAAATGCAATCCCCGCCTGAAGGAATTGTGTAACTAGGAAACATGAACACGTTGAAGGAGGGCCGAGGAGCAGAGGCACAGGGCGTCTAGCTACGCGAGGCCTGTGCACTGAGATGTTCCAGCATAACCAGAGCATGGGGTCAGGAGCCTGCAAGGAGGCTCCGCAAGAGATAAGGCTGTGGCTCCAGGCCTGGACTGGGGCCTCGAGTGCCTTCCTGTGAGCTTTGGACTTTTATCCGGTAGGCGTGGGGAACCACTAACGGGCTTTAAACTATGGGGGTTTGGGGGATTATAGAATACATATTTTGTATTTTGTTGAGCTTACATGTGCAACCTATTAGGACCATACCTAGGAGTAGAATTGCTGAGTCATAGCTTGTGCTGGAGTAGGTACTGCTAACCACTTTTCCAAAGTGATTATGTCAAGTGTGTTCCCACCGCGGTGTGTTTAGAGTTCCCAGCACCTAGTGTTTTCCATCTTTTTCATTGTAGGCCATTCTGGTGGGTATATAGAATTAATTTTCATTTTCCTGATGACTAATGAGGTCAGGCACCTTTTCATATATTCCTTAGCCATTTGGATTCCTCCTTTGTTAAGTGTCAGTTCAAATCATTTGCCCCTTTTTCTATTAGCTTATCTGCTTTTCTTTCTGAGTTAGGAAATAGTAAGGAATATGAGTTCTTTGCCAGATAAATATATTGCAAATATCTCCTCCCAGTCTCTCCTTGCCTTTTCACTCTCATAATGGTTTTTAGCTGAATACGAGTTTTAAATATTAATGTAGTCCAATGTATCAATTTTTTTCTTATATGGTAGCACTTTTCATATGCTATTTCAGAAATCTTTATATTAGCAAAATCATGAAGCTGCTCAGGTTTTCCCCAATCATGTGATTTTACCTTTCATGTTTGGGATTGCTATCCATCTGGAACTGATTTTTTGATATGGTGTAAAGTAGGAGCCAAGGTTTTTGTTCTTTAATTGACCCAGCACCAATTATTGAAAAGACTGTTCATTCTTCTCCCCACTGCGTTGCAGCATTGCCTTTGTCATAAATCAAGTGACAAAGATTTGGTTTCTTCAGCAAAGAATCCTCTCATCTCCAGCTTGGGGGGGTGGGGGTGGCAGGCAGAGGCAGGTGGACAAGCTAGACTGACTGCCAGCATCCTGGGCGATCAGTAGGGCGGGGGACTGAGAAGGCCTCACCAAGCCCTTCCCCTTCAGCCGTGCCCCTCCCTGTCCCTGGGACAGATCCCCTGGCTGTTAAGGCAGTGGGGTCTCCTGGCTGCATGGAGTCTGGCAAAAGATCTAGGGGCCTAATTGCCGTTCACAACGACTTTCCCAGTCTCCTCTTTCCAGCCTCACTACACCCCACTTTCAGGAGGACCCACTGCCCCCAGTTCTTAAGCCTTCCTAGGGTTCCGTGGCATGAATATGTTTCTACTGTTTGGGGTTTTGGCCTTTTCTGTTCTCCCAAATCAGTTTCCACTTGTCAATGTGTGTCTCAGCTTCTAAGTTTTTATTATCATTTCCTCTCCCATTCTCTCTGTTCTTTTGATTTTGCACTTTCCTTTTCTTTTTTAATCTCTTTACTATCATTTCAGTAGCACTTCAGAAGGGAGCAGAGATAAATACATATGTTTAATCTGTTTTTACTGGAAGGTCTGTCATAAGCCTTTAAATTCATTTTTTCAGATTTTCAAATCTGTGCAGATGGGAGCTGAGAAGCACTGTTTGAATTTAAATTTTCTGTCATTTCTCCAAACTACATCTCAAAACTTGATAACTAATCCCATATATGTCTAATATAAAATATATAAATAATTTACTGCATAAAGTAGAAAGGGAATGAATAAATGATATAATTTAGGCTTTCAAATTGTAGGACAGGGATTTTCATTGGATAAAAAAATTTTAATTTTTACAAAATAATAGCTGTAATGTGACCTTCTCTTATGCTCAAAAGTAATTTGCAGTTATCCTGGCTTTAGACTTGCCACAAGGCTCTTAGTTGTCCCTCTTTGGCTTTTACAAGTTCTTTGCGCTTTCCTTTATGTCAGCCTGCAGTTGTGCAGGAAGCTGTTGAGTGATTCTTGCAGTGTTCAGTAAGACGTGATTATTTCACTAGGCACAAAATAACTCACCGTGAGGTCAAGCCAAATCTGACAGGAGCAAGTAGAATATTCTATTGAAACTTGAGCTTTTTAGCTTAACGGAATTTTCTTATTAATCTGTATTCAGTTCCAGCTACAGTAACTGATGTTTTCTTTTAATGCCAAAAGTTCATCTAAACTGGAAGGAAACGTGATTGTGCCTAGTACAGTATTAAACAATCTTGGAAGAGGATACCAGGCCATTTCTGTAGGGACAGTTTAACATGAGTTCTTTGTCTTTGGATTTAAACTATCTGCTTTGCAGCCCACTAAGAAGCGTCCTGCCTTTAGGGACTTCCAGCAGAGCCTATGAGTCATCTAGAGCTTTAGAGAATTTGCTGCCTTTCCCACCCCTTGGCTTGGGCTTCCGCTAAATGCATGGTGTTCTGTGCAGCTGAATGAGGCCTTCAGCTATTTTTTTTTTAAAGCATTGTAAAGAGTGTTATGTCATTCTGGAAAGAGCAAAACTCTAGGGATTGGAAACAGATCCATGGTTGTCAGGGACTGAGGTGCGTAGAGGGGTTGACTAGAAAGGGGCACGAGGGAATGGAAATATTCTGTATTTGGTTGTGATGGTGGTTACACAGTCTTGTGTGTTTGTCAAAATTCATAGCACTGTACACTAAAAAGGGTGAATTTTACTGTATATAATTTATACCTTGGTAAACCTGACTTTAAAAAAAAAATGTGTCTTGGAAAGGAGTGGCTAATGGAAATGCGGTCGCGCTCTCTGAGACGTGGTTTCCATGTAGTCCAGGGAGTCCCTGTTTGTGGACATGCCCCACTGAGAGTGGCCGACATGTCTCCCAGAGGCTGTGTGGATGTGGCGGTGAGAGGGGTGGCGGGGCAGCATTGCCTCTGCAACCGCAGTCCTCAGCCAGGGCCGCGGATCCCGGATCTCAGCCCCGCTGCAGCACCGCTTGCCCAGAAGCTGCGTCTCAGACCCGTGCTTTGTTTTCTCCATCAGCTTGTTTTTGATTGTGCTGCAGAGTTTTTTGTTAGAACATCAGGGTCACGACAGACTAGAGGACAGCTTGCTCAACTCTCATTTTAGTTTAGACAGTGTCTTGCATTTCCCTTCTCATGATAAACCGAGAATATCACAGAGCCTTTCAGTCACTGTGGTAGAAATTTAAGTGTCTTCATGGGGGGCACAGAGAGGCCTGCCGTTTGCAAGGGGTTAAATTCCAATAGAGTGTGGGGGCAGATTTACAATAATTCTCCCAGGTCACAGCAAAGTGAGATACATCCTAATCGTGTTTACTCCAAGAGCTTTGGGATTTATAGATAAGAGATACTTATCAAACTGTTCATATTTCATTTGTACACTCTTTTCTCCAAAATGGTATTACAAGTAGGGTCCTTTGATGAAGATAATGTTATCACTAATGATAATCACTAATGATAACCTATATTTTCATAGCACTGGATGGTTTTCAAAACATTTTTACTTATTTTTATTTATCTTAATGACCCTGTGAGATAGGGGCTATAAATCCCATTGCACAGATAAGGACATTGATGCCAAGAGATGTTAAATTACTGGCCTAGAGCCTTGGGTATCAGGTAAGTGGGAAAACCGAGGAAAGAAGCTGTATCTTCTGGCTCCTGGTGTCATACTCGTTTTATTAAATCATTTCCTCTTCATTCTTAGGTCTGCATACAGCTCACTGGCAGGACCAGAGAGTTTCAGCTCTTAGTTAAGCTTGATAAATACTGCTTCACAAATCCTTAATTATGAAACACGTGGTAGTCTGTGTTTTTCACTTATTTTGTGAGCATTAATTGTGCCCAGTCTGCCTGTTAGTCTGAGGGACAGACATTCAGAATCTGGAGTCACCATGGGCACATGCTGTACTCTGCTGAAGATCTTATTGTTCATCTACAAACATCTGTCTTCTCCGTGTGCTGATCTAATCACTAGGGCTAACACAAAGATGATTCCAACATGGATTTTGCCCTTAAGTTTATAACTTCACAGAGAAGATCAGACATATACACACACAACTGTAATACAAAGGGGAAAGTGAGAAATGAAGTGTAGATACAGACTTATAGAAGCTTCGAGAAAGGAACTTTATAATGTAAATTTTGCTGACTTGAAAAGTGCCACTAAGCTCAATGCTTGGTTTTTGGTTTGTTGTTTAATGCTGTATTTCTTAACAAACTAGAGTACAGAGAACTTCTGTGGTATTCTGCAGTGACATTCTAAAGTATCTGTGTTGTAGGAATTTCCTCGAAATTTCTTTGAAACTTACTGAAACCAAGTGTGCACACTCTCGCCTCTGTTTCCTGTTGTCATTGTACGGCCCCATCTTACGGGAAACTGTACTTATTGGTGTTGCATTTCAAAGAAAATTTGGTTAACTTTTTCAGCTTTTAAAGAGATGCAAAGTGGCCTTAAATTTTAATGAAACTGTTTTACGAAAGTCTATAAAAGTCAAAGATTTCTGGGTCAAATGGTTACATGTAAATAGCATCCCACAGCAACACACTTATTTCAATCTCTAAAATGGTCTTTCGAGGCCAATCAAGTAAAACAGTAGACCTGATTATTGCAGAAATTAATTACACATATGCTTTGTCTTTATCTTCTTTTTTTTTTTTTTTGAGACAGAGTCTGGCTCCGTTGCCCTGGCTAGAGTACCGTGGCATCAGCCTAGCTCACAGCAACCTCAAACTCCTGGGCTCAAGTGATCCTCCTGCCTCGGCCTCCCGAGTACCTGGTACTACAGGCATGTGCCACCATGCCTGGCTAATTTTTTCTATATATATATTTTTAGTTGTCCAGATAATTTCTTTCTATTTTTAGTAGAGAAGGGGTCTCGTTCTTTCTCAGATTGGTCTGAACTCCTGACCTCGAGCGATCCACCCGCCTCGGCCTCTCAGAGTGCTAGGATTACAGGTGTGAGCCACCGCATCCAGCCTGTCTTTATCTTTTAAAGAAAATTTTTTCAAGACAAAGTCTTGCTCTGTTGCCCAGGCTGGAGGGCAGTGACAAGACGATCACAGCTCACTGCAACCTCCAACTCCTGGCTTCAAGCAATTCTCCTGCCCCTGCCTCCCCAGTAGCTAGGACTACTGGAACCAGCCACCACGCCTAGCCATGTTAAAATTTTAAGTGCTGATAACACTAAAAGTTTATGTCCTCTGCTAATCCATACTGCAGAATATTTTTAAAGAGAGGGACAGCAAACGGTTAGCCTGGGCACTTAATAGAAGTAATAAGTACCAGTGGGTCACATTTACACTTTACACAGTTACTTCACCTCTGCAACAGTTAAGCTGTTGCCTCCCAACCCGGACCCCGCTCTGCACTGTGATGCTGGGCTGGGATTCTGCAGCCACCTTCTCCATGGCCCACTGTGCCCTGCCAGGCACTGCCAGTGGAGGGCGCTATAGGGCCCCCATGGCTGGAAGAGAAGGACCCGCTGCTTTCTGGACCTGGCAGTGCTTCTTCACCAACAGCTGCAGTTTGTTACCGTCTCCAGTTGCTTACATTTCTTTGTTTGTTTGTGTCCCCTCCCACAAACTGTATGCCCACCTCAGCCAGCTTCAGAGGGCCCCTCTGGGTGGCCAGGATCTGGAATCCAGCCTCTGCCCTTTGCTCCCGCAGCCCAGCCCGGGGATTAGCTGCCTCCTGCAGCCTCTCTCTGTCAGCTCAGTGTCCCCTTTCCAGGCCTTAGTTCTCTGATACCCCTTTATTCCTTGTATTAAATTCTCTATAGAAATAACTGGTGTGGTACCTGTTTTCCTGAGTGCATCTCACTCACAAATTATGAGGTAGCTATTATTAAGCATATTTTACTGGTAAGGAAATCGAAGCTTATTAGGGCAAAGCAGTTTGTCTAAAATCGTACAGCCAGTAGTAGCAGCGCTCAGACCTACACCTTCTGCTTATAGATCCTGTGCTTTTTCCATTTCATTTCCACGTTTCTCTTGCTGAACTTACTTTTTTAAAAATAATCTTATACTTACAGAAGAATCGAGTTTCCATATACCCTTCACTCATCTTCCCCTGAGGTTAACTAACATCTTACATAACCACAACACATTTATCCAAACTAAAAATTAACACTGGTACATTACTATTTTTAAAACTACAGACTTTATTAAGATTTTACCAGTTTTTCCACTAATGTCCTTTTTTAGTTCCAGGGTCTAATCCAGGTGCCACATTACCTTTGCTTGTCATGCCTCCATCTCTTCTATTCTGTTACTGTTTTCCAGTTTTTCCTTGTTTTTCATGACCTCAGCAATTTTGGGATGTACTGGTTAGGTATTTTTAGAACTTCCCCTGATTTGGGTTTGTTTAATGTTTTCTTATGAAACTTCAAAGACCAGCATTATGGATTTTGGGGAAGAATACCGCAGTTTTAAGTGCCCTTCTCGTTGCATCATATTGGAGGTACATATATCACATGACTTACTACTGCTGACGTTAACCTTGAGTACTTGGTCAGGGTGGTGCAGGCTTATCCACTATAAATCTTCTCCTTTCCATAATTTATTTGTTAGCAGCCAGTCACTAAATCCTCTTGCTGAACTTTTGACTTCCCACATAATTGTGGAGCTGTGCTTTCTTTACAGATTATTAACCAGCATAAAAGAATCTTTGTGTTTATGGCCAGGCAGAGAATTATAAACTTGGAAGCCAGACTAATATTAGGAGATACTAGTGTGTATTGCTTTTGGGGGAATTATCCGTTGCACCATCTTTGCTTTGCACCTTGTTTAAACTTGGGACTTGGCTATTTTTAGTCTCAGAAAGCTTGTGGTTAATGCTAAGACATCTATTTATTCTTGATGGACTGTAATTACCTCTGACTAGCCCTGAAAGATGATAAGAAGCCCAGGGTCTTAATGTCATGTAGGAAATCAGCAAAAAGAGGAAGTCCCTTAGAGAAGAGGTTGCAGAGGATAGGGAAATTGGAGATGTTGAAGAATGTGGCTCTAGGAGTGGAGATTTACAAGGATAGACCTCGAGGGATGATGGGTGATGGCTTGGAGAGATGCAGAGATCTCAGGTAGGAGGCCATAGGACACAGGATTAGAGGGAAACCGGTGACATAACTCACCCTTGGAGTTGGACTCTGAGCATAATACAGTGAGGGCATTTGTATTTCGTCTCCGAGGTTCACCATCTAGAACTTACAGTTCTAGCTACTAGATTTTATTATATACAGTGTTTGAATGAGCTTTGACTTTCATAAAAGCCAAAGAAAGTAGTTCAGTTGGTTTATATAACCTTGGCTCCACACTGCTATTGAGGGGTGACTGAATAAAAACAAGAGCTCTCAAGACTTTTGGAAGCTTAGCAAGGCAAACTAGAGTGAATGCCACTTTGTTAAATTAGCTGCAGGATGAGTTTTTCCATTGGGGTTTCCATACATCTTTATATTAATAACTTAGAAGTTAAAATGATCAGACATATGCTATGGATTTTTATTTTATGCTATTTTGTTCTTATTATATAGAGACTTCTGTAGCTTGGGATTCGCTGAAGAAAATAAAATCCTATTAGGGTTATTGATTCATGGCTTTCTTTCTAGGGCTGTATCTGCAAATATTTAGCCTAACCAAAGTAACCAGACCTTGCCAGGGCTTTGAATTCTGTATTTAGCCTATAAACGTAACTATTTCTGTATTCCATATTGTTACTCTTTTTTTCAAGCCAGAGCTGAGATTATAGCCTAATAGACTTCAGAGCATATTTTCCCTCCAGGAGTATGAGAGAAGGAGACTTGACTACTCTTGCGATTAACTTGGATCTTACATAGATAGTTTTAGAGTCCATGTATTTTAACGGGACACAGGACAGCTTGGAGTTTTTTAATCTAAAGACCAGCTTACAGTTTTTTATTTTTTGCTTTTGAAATGTGGAATGGGGAAGATTCTGGTCCTTTTGCCCTTCTTAATAACTGACCTGTTGAAAATGCCTCTGTTTTAAAATATATGGAAACTAATACTTGGTGGCATTAGAACATTCAAATGCTTCTTTGGGAAAAAAATATGTTGTGTATTTTTAAATGCCTATTTTGACTGATATTGGTTCTTGCCTCTCTGAGCATATTCTTCACAGTGTCAAGGTATCTCAAAATCTCTTGCTTAATAGTGGATTCTTATTTGTGAGCTGAGTCTCCGGACCAGATGAAATCTGTAAGTGAGACGTCGAGAATGGGCTGCTTGTCTGAAAGGAGTAGTCTCTGACCATTAGTCATTATTTACCAATTCACTGGAGGGAAAAGATGACTGTATTTGTTTTACTAAAAGCACTCCTTTTTCCTTTTTAACTCTACTTAATTAGCTGGTGTTAGGCAAAATCCTCTGCATCTAAAAACAGCTCATCTTCATAGAGGTAATTTTATTTTAGAAGCACAGTATGATTAAGTAGAATAATTTAGTTTGCTGGGAAGGGAGGCTTCCTATCTACGGGGGCCTAGAAATCGACTAGATTTTGTTTATTATGTAAGCAGTTCACATAGCCATGTAGGTGCATCTGATGTCAGAGTGGTACTAATCACATTGGTTGGTCTCTGTACTCCCAAAGGATGAGTCGAGACCTAAACCATAAGGAAAAAAAGAAAACGGGTCTGTCATGGTCATTAACCAAGATCTGTGCAATTTTATGATGTGTGCTTTACTCCAAGGTAGTTTTTTCATACTCTTCTGTGAGGGTGAATAGAGAGAATTGATTAATTGGGCAATTGCTTAATTAAATATTTTGGAAAAGGTCAACATTAGATGTGATGTCATATAGCCATGACATTGATCCTGTGCACTTCCTGCCAGGAGACCTAGCAAAGGAGTTAATAGACTATAAACAGACTGCTGGCCGGGTGCAGTGGCTCATGCCTGTAATCCCACTTTGGGAGGCTGAGGTAGGAGGATCACTTGAGACTGGGAGTTCAAGACTAGCCTGAGCAACATAGCAAGACTGCATCTCTACAAAATATTTAAAAATTAGCTGGGCATGGTGGTGTGCACCTGTAATCCCAGCTACTTGAGAGGCTGAGGCGGGAGGATCACTTGAGCTCAGGAATTGGAGGTTACAGTGAGCTATGATGGTGCCATTGCACTTCAGCCTGGGTGACAGAGCCCCTGTCTCTAAAGTAAATAAATAACTAAATAGACTGCTCTCTTGGATTGATTTCTTTAGTAGCCAGATCTGAACACAAGACATTTTTATGTTCAAGGTCATCTTGTGACATCTCTTGCTGTCTTCCTCATGTCTTTGATTTGCATGAAAAGAATGTACTGCATCTAATCAGCTTTGTCATTACCAGTCTTTCTAAACTGCTGATTGCCTCCCCATGAGGACTGGGTGAAAAATTGGTGAAAAGAGGTTTCACTGCAGTTAATATAGATCATTGTCATTCTGGTCTACAGCGTGCACACTACAGTCTGTCTCAGGGCTGTGTCTGGTTAAATAGGCAAATTCGTATTCACTTTGCAGCATTCAAGCGGAGACTAAACTGTTCTCCCCTGACACTGATGTAAGAAAATGTTCTAAAGCATCACCAGTCTAAAAATATCCACCGGTAAGCCACGGACACGTTACACATCTGAGAAGAGGGGAAGTAGAGAAAGCTGAGAAAATAACTAGGCATCAAATAAAAACGAACCAGAATTTAAACATAAAAGCCCTAAAAACTATAAAAGAAAGGGTTTATGTAGTGCTGTAAATGAGATCTTGATATGACCCCAGACATGGGTTTGCATAGTAACTATTATTTGGTTCTTTGGCACAAATATTACATATCTGCCCAATGTATAAAATGAGTACTTTTCTCATTTAATTATAAATTGTCTAAAATGATTTCCTTTCTCTTTGGAAACAGATTTTTGGCATTTCGGCATTTTTTGTTTTTACCTAAGTAAAAAATAAATATGTTATATAAATAAACGGAACATAATTTATAAATAAATAATTGAGTAAATGAATGAGGGAGAAGGGACAGCTCCTCCTCACAGTAGAATTCCAGTTAGTTAATAAATGTAGGAGGAATGATGGAAATAGAAAATCACCGGCAGGCAAACTCCCCAGTGATTATCGTTACAGGCAAGAACTATCAGTGGATGCTAAAATTAGTTGGCAAAAGTAGGTGATAAACAGGATATTCGTATAATCTCGGAGTTTCTCCCCACAAGATGCTTGTTAATTACAGAAAGCAAAATGTTAACTGTTCAGTGGAGAAACCTGACACCCCCCACCTTCACCAAGTGATCAAAGCTCACCACCCCCATAGAGTCATGTCCACACCGTGTCCCAATCCTGACATGGTGCAATAAAGAGAGCATCACTTCCATGGGAGTCTTGGCAAACATGCGTAAACTCAATCCAGTTGTGTGAAAACATCAGGCAGACACACTGATTTGATTGAGAGACATTCTACAAAACAACTAGCCAGTCAAAATATCAAGATTATTAAAAAAAAAAACAAAACCCAAACCTGAGGAACTGTCACTGATTGGAGGAGATTACAAAGGGAGGAGACCACTAAATGCATCACAGGAATTTATTAAACAGAAAGCTCAGAAGGTGGTCAGAAAGGACCGCCTCGGGGCAGGCAGAGTGGCCCACATCTGTAGTCCCAGCACTTTGGGAGGCTGAGGTGGGAGGACCTCAAGTGGCTGGGAGTTTGAGGCTGCAGTGAGCTGTAATCAAGCTACTGCTCTCTAGCCTGGGTGACAGAGTAAGACTCTGTCTCCAAAAAAATAACAGGAAAGGACCACCTCAGAGAGATAAAGAAAGAGCTTTTAGTTGGTTTTGTGTATTTTTTTTTGTCTTTTTTTTTTTTGTTTCTTGTTTCTAGGGATAGAGATGGGGTCTCACTGTGCTCAGGCTGGTGTCGAACCCCTGAGCTGCAGCTACCCTCCCACCTCGGCCTCCCAGAAAGCTAGGATTACAGGCGTGAGCCACTGCGCCCAGCCAGAAAGAGCTTTTAATATTTCAGATAGCTTTCACAAGTGTAATGATGTCTGCAACCTACTTTGAAATGCATGAAAAAAAGATGGATAGATAATGTGATAAAAATAAATATCAGTACCTTGTTAATGGTAGAATCTAGGTGGTATTCTGGTAATTGCTGTAAAATTCTTTAAACTTTTCTGCGTGTTGGAAAATCTTGATTATACAAAGTTAAGAAAAAATGTAATGTGGGGTTCTGTCTTGGATCCTGGACCAGAAAAAGGACATTAGTAGGAAAAAATAGTGAAATTTGAATAGAGTCTATAGATTAATTAATAGGACTGAATCAGTGTTAATTTTCTGCTTTCAATAATTGTTCTATGTTTATATAAGGTATAAACATTGGGAGTAGTTGGGGTAAGGGTAAAAAGAAGTTTTTAAAAATAACGAAGTTGAGCTTATAGGACAGATGCACTATTAAGTAAGAGAGAAAGAAGCCATGTAAAACAGTATACACAGTATGATCCCATTTTTGCAAAAATACTAAAAATTAAATTTTAAAATGTATATGTATGTTATAATCTGCTTAGGATAGGATTATGGACAAATTTTATTTTCTACCTTCTCTATTTCTGTAAAAATTAGACTTTTTCATAAGAGACACATATTACTTTTTTAGCTGAGAAAACATTTTTTAATCTAAAAAAAGGAGCTTTATGTAAATTTATTTGGGGATATAATGAAATATTATCAAGTGCAGAAAAACAGCATTTTTTTCTTTCAGTGTAGTCTCTGGCCCACCTGCATGAGAGTCAGCTGGGATGTTTATTAAAACACAGATTCCTAGTCCCTAGCCAAAACCAGCTAAATCAGTGTTCTAGCAACAGGGCCCTGGGATTGGCAGTGTTTAAAAGCACCCGCATGTGATTCTTGGCCCGTCTCAAGTTTGAGTATCGCTGGATTAGAGGTTAACCAGGTACTTAGTAGACAGAGAATCAAATGTAGACGCTGTCACTGCTCCTCTGTGTGGTCACAGACAAACTTCAGATACCTTCTTGGTGCCTCGTCCTGAGACCTTTCATTCTTCCTAGAGTTACCCAAATTGTTAATTATTTTTAATAATGCTAACCTGTCTCCCAAGGAAGTATTGGGTAGGTGGACAAGAAGTTCTTATTTGAATGGTTTATATTAACTGAAGAAAAGCCAGAGCATTATGACTAATATGAAATAATTGGATAAAGAAAACACACACACACTAACCAATGCAAGTACCAATGTCAGTACTTTATCTGAGAATTGGCAGGGATAATGTCATGGTTTTCACATATTTATGCTATATGCATATGATCAGGCCTACGTCTAATAGCAAATGAGGGGAAATTATATACTTTTTGAAAATATTTTTATTGAAGTTAATGATTTATTTTTATGAATGGATTAATCTTTTTTATAGACTACTGGGACTTGCCTAATAATTGACAGATGGACTAAGATATTCTATTATCTCACATGCATTGTGACCAAATTTTCAACAACAAAAATGAGTGCAGCCATAGAGGTAGTTTAACAAGATATTTGAAATCAGAAAGGTAAAAAAACAAGCCCAGGACAGATGGTTGATATGTACATGTACAATACGGACACACACAATGTGAGCACACATGCGCCCTTCCTTTCGGGTGAGGGTCTAATCTGGCAGTTTCATCTTTGGTCGCCAGGTGGCACTTCGCCGGTGTGAGCTGCATGTAAGAGGAAGCTGCGGAGCGCTGGAGTAAAAGGCCGCAGAAGAGCTTGCCCAGCACACACCGAGCCTTGCCTGGCAGGCCCCGGGGCCCACTGAAAGAGGTCTTCTGGCTAAGCCCGAACTGTACTCCCAATCTGGGCTTGAGGTGTTTGGAATTTAAATTGTCCTCAGATTTGGGCCTATTTCAGGACAGACGCAAGCAGAACAGTCCTGGGAGAATGTTGTAACCAGGTGTTCAGTGCACCAGCTGCGAGCTTTGTCATGGTCCCTTTACAGACAGAAACCAAGACAGGTTTGCTTGGCTCATCACTGTACCCAGGCCTAGTTCAGCGTTCAGGACATAGAGTGCAGGACGAACAGGTAAATGTTCTTTGAAAATAATTTAGAGGAGAGATCACTGTGCTGTAGAAGTGTCTGCCAGTACACGCCTTTGAGCATCTAGGGCGGCAGGTGAGCAGTGACAAGTACCCCTGCTGCTGCGGCTGCTGGCAATATTCTTGGGCACTGCCTTGCACTAGATGTATGTTTATATCTTCGGCATGGGCTGTTAGATATTACAGACAAAAGGATTTTGTCAGCGGTGCTCCAAGACACCCTTTCTCTGAGAAGACCTTAGATGCTCCTGTTAAAATTTGAAAGGACTATGGCATTAGGTGTGCTTTTGTCCGTACTGCTGGCTAAGTATACAGTTGTAATCCGGAGAGTTTTAACTAGCTTCCAGAACCTGAACAGAATTCAGTACTGTTTGCAGTGGTGGTATAACTTTCGGATGCCCTTCACCCCACTCAGATTCCTGAAGCCTCCTAGGATCAGAACAGCCTGTAGACTTGCCCTGCAGGAGTGGGGGCAACTGTAATAGACAAAGTGTGGCCTTTAGAGTCAGGCGTAGCTGTGTTCAAATTGTGCTTCTGCTACTCATTAGCCCTGAGACCTTGGATAGTTACATGAATGTTTTGAGTCTTAGTTTCTTTATCTGCAGAATATCTTTTTTTTTTTTTTTTTGAGACAGAGTCTCGCTCTGTTGCCCGGGCTAGAGTGCTGTGGCGTCAGCCTAGCTCAGAGCAACCTCAAACTCCTGGGCTCAAGTGGACCTCCTGCCTCAGCCTCCCAACTAGCTGGGACTACAGGCATGCGCCACCATGCCCGGCTAATTTTTTCTATATATTTTTAGTTGTCCAGCTAATTTCTTTCTATTTTTAGTAAAGATGGGGTCTCGCTCTCACTCAGGCTGGTCTTGAACTCCTGAGCTCAAACAATCCACCCGCCTCGGCCTCCCAGAGGGCTAAGATTACAGGCGTGAGCCACCCGCCCGGCCCAGAATATCTTTTTTTTTTTTTTTTTTTTTTTTGAGACAGAGTCTCACTCTCTTGCCTGGGGCGAGTGCCGTGGCGTCAGCCTAGCTCACAGCAACCTCAAACTCCTGGGCTCAAGCAATGCTGCTGTCTCAGCCTCCCGAGTAGCTGGGACTACAGGCATGAGCCACCATGCCCGGCTAATTTTTTCTATATATATTTTTAACTGTCCAATTAATTTCTTTCTATTTTTGGTAGAGACGGGGTCTCGCTCTTGCTCAGGCTGGT
>CAUYSK010002451.1:0-22535 GCA_963575035.1 Avahi laniger | reverse complement strand
CTCTCACACACACACTCGCTCACTCCTACTCCCTTACTGCTCCTTCCGTCGGCCCCAGTGACTCTGCCTCGGTCAATCTCCAGGACAGGATGTTCTTTCATTTCCCTGGCTGCCTTGTGCAGTGCTGGAGGAAACTTGGATCTCCCTGTCTCCCTCACGGGAGCCCCCAGCCAGCCTTTGTAAACCCTGCTTAAAACAAAAGACAAGCAAAGGGCTCCTTCACTCTTCACCCCCTCGCCTGGCTCTCACTGCCTGTGGGGCCAGGCTTATGGCTTTTAGCCAAAGGAAGCCAGCAACCCCCCCACCCGACACCCTGGAAAGAGGGAGACCCTGGGAGGGCAGAGGTGTTTCCCGCCATTCCCAGAACTGTGAAGGGGCCGGGGAAGGCTGCGTGGGTGAGGCGCGGGCAGGGGTCCCGGGGAAGTGGGGCTGGCCGGTTGGGCATCTGCTGGGGTGGCAGTGGCCTCTGAGGTCATGTGCAGGGTGACCGCAGCCTGCGGGACCTCGGTCTAGAGAGATGTGGGCGGGTATGAAGTTGATGGGGGGCGGCCTGCGAGACAACTCAGCTTTGAGACTTTCAGAGAGATCCAAGAAAGGAGAGTCTGAGTTTCTGCCATTGGGTGATCCCAGGGTACACGTGAGTAACACAGGCATTGTGTCTCTGTGGCCAAGAGCCATGTGCTCACCATTTCGACTGCACCACAGTCACCTGGAAGCTTTTTGAAGCCACAGATCGCCCCGCTCCTAGGGTTTCTGACTTATTAGGTCTTGGGTCAGGCTCTAAAATTCGCACGTCTGACGAGTTCCGGGCCGGTGCTGCTCTGGGGACCCTACTTGGAGAACCGCTGGCCTGGGGAAGAGGCGAACAGTGAAACCCATTAGTATCCTCAGAACAGAACTAAACTGAGATACTGGGAAGAAGATGAAAAATAAAGCTGACAGGAAATTAAGAACAGGAATTCCGTCCCCATGATGTTGATTAACGGGTCCAAGTCCTCTAAGTTCTAGAAAGGGTTAAGCTAGTTGAGCCAACATGCTATTGAGCAATAACATGATAGTAGAGATTTTCATTAAAATCTAATTCCCCCACATTTTGGGAATTTATTCACTATAAACAGGAAGAGTGTTTCAAAACTGAGTTTTGGCTCTTTGTAATTTTGAATCCTTTTAGCTGACTTAGGAAAGAAAGCCCCTCATTTGAACTTTTACTTGTAAAAGAAGATAATTCAGGGGCCTGAGTGGCTCCCACTTTTCACCACCCAGGTCTGTCCCTCTTGATAGCAAGATGACCATTCGATGCAGTGGCCTCAATTTTCAGTTGACAAACTCATTTCTTCTCTTTTTCTGTCTTTATACTTGCTTTAAGAAAAATAACTAAATTATAAACAAAAGAATGCTAGACAGACACATAATAAACAGCAAATCATAATCATGTGCTTCAAGAATATCCTGAATTATCTGGAATGACCTAAAAATAAACCCTAGGTTTTTAAAGAATGGATGTCTTTGCTCTAAGTTAAGACTTACTTTCGGTAATGGGGGAAGATATATCAAAACCTCAAGAAGGCTTTACAAATGCAAACATTCAAATTTCAGAAGAGCTCTTAATCACTTTCGTGTGCACATTAGACAGGTCAGTCATTCATTGATTCCTTAAAAATCTTTATAAGGATTAATTTAAGAGCAAGTGACTTATTTGAAAAGGAGAATATTGAAAACTGTGCCTTAGAATTAGAGCCCATTCCAAGTAGCTTGAGCCGTTGACTTTCTTTTGGTTTTAACCAGGGTATCCACCATCCTGCCTCAGCATCTGGGGTAGCAATAGCGCTTGGGATGGAAGGTTAAGATTTCTGGGTCCTTTAAAGCTACGTTTATTTACAAGTTGGGATTTTGGCCAAGGTGCTTGGGCCGCCTCTCCGTGTTTGGGTCCCACCATCTGTGAACCCCACTGATGGTGTGTAAATTAATAAATGCACCTTGAGCCCAGGATGAGAGACTTTCAGGGCTGCTCAGAGGAATCATAATTAAAAATTTTAAACAACACCAGGGATTTTAGCGGTATTCACAGTTTTGACTTCACACACCTAAGGGTTTGGAATTGTTTGATAAAACAGGCTTGAAAATGATGCATCAGGCTTCCTTTGTGTGATTGGCAACACTTCAGAAGCCACAAGGTTCCCTGTTTCTCCAAGATGTTTCCAGAGAAGCTCTTCAGTGTGGGATGAAACTCTGCCTGCCGGTAAGAGCTGTTACTTTCCCGGGAATCTGTCTCTTGCTCACGGGGATGTTGGTGGTGCATGACTATGAAAGCATCCTGAGGAAGAGAGGCAAGAAGGGGAAAGAATGGCTGTGGCCAGCAGTTTCAGTGTTATTGGGGTGGCTGGTGTTTTAGTAGAATTATCTGCAGAACTCGAAAAACTGGTTTGACTGCACAGGCTTTGTGTGAGACAGGGCACTGTATTTGGGAATTTGTTGGTCTTTAAGGTGAAAGTTGAATGAGGGAGGGGCATGGTGATACATGCCGCTGACATTTCACGGCTGCCTTGTTGGGGTAAAATCCAAACCTTTAGATTTCTCCATCTTTGGGCTTTACTATCTGTGACTCATAAATTCTACCTGCAAGACTCAGGCTAAAAGCTCCTTTGGACCAGGGACACGTGCACTGTGTGATCCTTCTCTGTCTGCACATGTATATGGGCATATGGGTTTTTACAAAACAATGGCTGGCTGTGCATTCTTTTATTTTAGAGAAAAGGTCTTGCTATGTTGCCGATGCTAGAGAGCAGCAGCTATTCTCAGGCATGATCGCATGATCATAGCTCACTGCAGCCTCGAATTCCTGGGCTCATGTGATCCTCCTGCCTCAGCCTCCCCAATATCAAGACTACAGGTGCATGCCACTGTGTCTGGTGGCTATGACTTCGTTTGTCTCAGATTCATAGAGTTTGGGACCCAGGTGCTTGAGAAAAGTTTATTGCATTAATAATAACAACCAACAACATTTTATTGCATGAATAACAAGTTTATTGCAGTAACAACAGTAGCAGACAATACTTTCGGGGTGCTTGCTATAGGACAGGCACTGTTCTGCACCTTTACATGCAGAAACCTATTTATTTATTCCTCATGAGAACGCTCTGAGGCAGGATCCTAATCCTGCCCTTATCTCCATCCTGCGGATGGAAACTGTGCCACAGAAAGCTTAAGTAACTTGCCTAAGGTTATTTGGGTCATAAATGATGGGATATGCATCCAGGTAGATGCTAGAGGAATTTAACCCCTCTAGCATCAAATTCTTTGTTCCTACAGACCCAGTACTAAAGTTCTCAAAAGTTTAAAACATTATAACAATGCCTGGATTTTGTCCTGGGAACCTGCGCAACATTGACAATATTAGGAGCGATAGAACTTTCTTTAAACATGATAGCTCTTAAGCCGTGGGACTCAGTTTGTGTTGAGGTGGGCGGCGGTGGAGAATGAGCTGTATAAATAACCGCTAAGGTGGTGATCTCCAAGGGGGCCTGCCTGTTTGTGTATCTTCGAGAAGAATTTAGGATGACGGCTGTCTCTTTGAGAACGTCTTGTGTTTTGAATTCCATGGGAACCCAGTTCTTTATAGCAAAAATGGTTGACGTTCATTTGAGTAAAATCTTGGAAATGTGAAGGTGAGTTTTGTGGGTGAGAGATTCTACTGACTTGGTTTTCCTTTTTTCCTTAATGTCATATTTAAGTTTTTTCCATCTGTATTGTATTGTTTTGCGGGAAGTGGGCTCGGGAAGGGGTATCAGTGACAGAAGAAAGCAAAGGAACCGGTCCATGGTGGGGTTAGGCTGAGGACATTGACTTTCTTGGACTCCTTAAAGAGTGTGTCAACTCTTCTGGGAATGTCCCTTTGCTGGTTGTCCCTCCCCGGACTGGCGTAATGTGCTTGCTGAATTGTATGTGCAAGTTTGAAAGCGCAATATCAAAGTATTATAATCTAGGAGGAAAAAGGAGCTGCTGGATATTGGCAAACCCTGCAAAGTGATAAATGCCATGAGTATTTGGGGTTTTTAAAAAACTTTTTATTTTAAAATAATTATAGACTTACAGGAAGTTGAAAAATAATACAGAGAGGTCCCATGTACCCATCACCCAGCTTCCCAGAGTGATGACATTTTCCCTAAGTATAGCGCCTTATCAAAACCAGGAAATTGATATTGGCACCATACAAGTAACAAAACTGCAGACCATACTGGAATTTCACCAGTTTTTTTGTATGCACTTTTTTTTTAAACTAGGACTTAGTGCAAAATTTGACCAGTGTTTTTTGATGGTCAGGAGAACCTCTGAGTAAGGCTGTAATAAATATTTTATAGACACATGGTTTTTAGCCTAGCTCTGTTCGCCTGAGTGTTTTTAACACAACAAACAGTTGAGTGGAATGTGAAGTCCAGCAGCTGAGTTATGGGATAAAAACTAAGCAATTTGGTTATTTTCATTTATGGTCTTGAACTCTTTGGGGATATTATCTTCAATTTTTTTTTTTTTTTTGCTGCCTTTTTAGAGGGAGGATATTTTCCAAAGATAAAGGATAATTCAAGGTCATTGTGTCATATTTAGAGCTTTTGGAGGGAATGATAAACAGATGTGGTTTTCCCTGGAAAAAGAAGGGATTTTGGTTAATCAGATAAAAGGTAGAGACTGATGGGACTCAAAGGTCCTGGATGCAATTTCATGATAACTGTTAGAATGGATTTACTTTTAAAATGACAGTCCTGTCTGAGTTGTGGCTAAGTGTCGCTGCCCTGCTTGCATGCGATTAATTGCTCCTGCCTCCGCGATCCCATCGCGCTTTGCTGAGACTTCCAATTAGCCTCTGTCATTATCTGAATTTGAGCTATTTGTGGGGGTGTCTGTCTTCTTGGCTAGACTAGGAATTCTTTGAGGGCAGGGATTGTCTAGTTCATTTTTTGACTTTTCTCCTCTTCTTTTCTCCCAGCATCAAACAAGATGCTGTGATCAGAGGGGATCTCTATTCCTCTGCCTCCAGCAGTTTCTAGACTATTCCCTATTCAAGCTTCACTTCTTTGTGTATTGAACTGGACATCTGTTTATCTGTTCCATGTATTTTAACCAACAAGGCTTAATTCGTGATAGACTATTTTGTAATTTTGCACTATGACGAGTCAGGCTGGCCTTGTTCTACAGTTCCATCTGAACAGCATTAGAACAGCCTGAGAGCTTGTTTTCTTAAAAAAAAAATGCAATGGGAAGGTTTTGCTTGTTCGTTTCCCCTGTAGAATAGAATTTTAAAAATTCTTATCTATATACCTGCTAACATTTGGGATAATTTGGATTCTTTTGACTCACGCCACCTTTTGGGATTTGGCTTTGCAGGGATGTTGGCAGTGGTCTGTGATTACGACCTCTTCAAATTGTCAGTGGTGCTGGGAGCCCTTGTCTTCTTCGAAGTGAGCTGCAAGGTACATTTGTCAGTCACCTTTTCTAATAAGGGAAAAGCAGGCAGAGGAAACACTATGTCCTTGGGATCATTTGATTATAGTGAAATGGAAAGAAGCCCTCCCAAGTGAACTCAGGTAAAAGTGGCCTCACTAAAGGGACAGGGAGAGGTGCCACGGGGATGTGCAGGCCACGCGGGGCGGGAGCAGGAAAACCAGGACCGTACGCCGTTCCCCTATCTCTCAGAGGCTCTCGCAGGGTGAAGTTTTGCTTTGCTCAGCGAAGCTCTCCCAGTCTCTTGCCCCTACCTGCAGTCTGGCTTTCTTACTTGGCCTCGGCCTTCTCCGATTTGCTGCTGGCCAAATGGTTTTGACTTGGTACAACATTGCCCTCATCCAATGCTATGTGACCTTCCCTGTAGGCAACTATCTTAGCCTCCCAGCGTCTTAATTCCAAATTTTTAAGTGAGAGTCGGATTGGCCAACATTGAGTCATGTATCCACTCTGCTCTTGCTGGGATGAAAAGTGTGCATACAGTGGGTGGTCTCAGACTCGCCCAGGCAGGCTCTCAAGAAGGCAGGGTTGGTGGGAGGCAGTGATCGTCATGGCTGCCATCTCTCAATGAAGGAACAGTCCACCGTTGTTTGTATTTGGCTCTAGGCTGCATTAGGAAGGTAGAGCCCCTTCCTTTTTGGCCTTGTCTTGGCCTCCAACATTTCCCTGTTGAAATGCCAGGTCTAGACAGTAGGACGAGGAGTAGGTACAGAAGTGCTGTAGTCTATTTGTTGGTAATGAAGAGTGGGTTACTGATACTGACTAGGCATGGAGGTCCTTGGATACGTGACATCACCAATGAATCCTTAATTTTAAAAATACTTTCCTTCATGGCTTTGAATTAAATTAATGCATAGGAATCCGTCTTTTCATATGCACTTATTTACTTGTTGAGTTCTTAAGTTTGACTTAAAACAAATACAGACTCATCATGCAGAGTTCCCAGTTTTATAGTCAAGAAACTCCCTTGTGTGTCTTTGGATGCCAGGGATCCAGTGACAAGATGGCAAGGAAGGAGGGGAGGAGTGGGCGAGACCCGAAGGCCTCATTTTCCCACTAACCAGCTGTGTCACCTAGGTAACCACGTTCTTTGAATCCTGGATTCTCATCTGGAAAATGGGGTACAAATAGTATCCATCTCATAATGTCGTTACGAGGATCCCATGAGCCAATATATTCAAAGGCACTTTCCTAGGTAGTTGGGGTACAGAAGTGCACAAAATTTACAAAGATCTTGCTGTCCTGGAGCATGTGTTCCTGCATGTGCTGTCACCTCTCTGATTTATAAATGAGAAAGAGTGATGTCCTTGTGTTTTCTTTAGTTCTATAAAAAAATAGTGTTTTAAAATTTTTTTTTCATTAAAAATTTTTTTAGATAGGACTTTGTAGCAGACAAGTGGGCTTATTTGTCCTACAAAAATTAGGGTGTGTGAGTGCATGTGTGTGCATGTACATCATCAAGAGCCATTCAAAAATTAATGAAAATGTCAACATTCTTTGAAGAAGGTCTGTTTTCCAAGGCAAACCTTAAGTTAGCTTTATTTGAGTTCAGGGAATAAATGAAACTTGTGAGAGACATTTATGAGCTGATATGTTGGCTTCGATGATCCAGGGAAAGACATTCCTATTTGTGTAGGGGATCACTCACTTTGCTTTTATGAACTCAAAGTCAAAATCTTAATGGGTTTTAATAACCCTAAATGTCATATTGAATTTAAATATGGACAATTTCAGATAACACCTCTTTGTAATTGCTACGATTTACTTATCTCTTGGGCTGTAACGTATACCTTGAGACACAAAACCCTTCATTTTTAAAACTCATATTTCGCAACCTTTGCTATGAGAAATAGAAACTTTTGTGGCAGGCTCTTTTAGATGAAGGAAATATTTTCCCCTCTAGTGGGTTCAAGCAATTCATTCTGTCAGCCGAAGGAAGCAATTTCCTTTCTTTGCCTTGGGATTTAAAGCAATAATATATTGTATATAATTATTTAATTTAGTTGACCCAAATTTTAATTTATTCTTATATTTAGGATTAATAGATTGTAATATACCCTAAATCAAAACCATCACTGGTTGAAATGGTACAAAGTATTTAAGTATACTCTGGTTGAAATTTTAAAGAGAGAACTTATCCAAGCCAGTACAAAAAATAATTTCCTTGCTTTGTAGACAAATTGCATGTATTTCTGGAGGCATTAATGTCATATCTAAAATGTCAAAGTCAGATTTATAATAATAGAAATTTATTATTCTTTATATACATAGTATTAACAAGTACAGCAACCAATTCTGTCTTGTGGAATTAACATTGGCTTTGCTATTTCTTTTTGGTTTCTGGCAAAGAGTGTCTTTAACTGTTTGAGAAGGGACAGAGCTTGGGTGAGGTTTACATTTCTCTTGCTTCTTCATCATTACACAGGATAAGTGGTTGACTCTATATTTTCGTATCACACTAAATAGTTCTCCGAAATGGCCAATGCCGTAGTTATTGTAATCGGTCGCAATTTTTCTCCTTTACTGTGGGAACGCAAAGTCGTTTTCATACTTGGGAACTGTGAGCTGTGCCGTGAGGATGGTAAACTTGTGCCTGCTGCAGGAATTTCACGAACACGGTACCCTCCCCGTGTGTCTCTGTGCTCGGTGACGTGCTTAGACGTTCGAAGTGTGAGGGAGAACAGAAAAGATATGAGCTATTTCCCACGATTGTGTTTTTTGTCATTTTTAGTGGGTTAAAATTACATGGGAGTTTATTTTTTTTAAAAAATCTTCACGTTTTCATCAGTAACGCAAACCATTTACCAGGGTGTGAGAAAACTGACCAGGTCTCCCTCGGGCCCATCTTAGCCGTAGTTCTTCATGCAGACGGATGGCGTAAAAAGTAAGGTTGTTTTAAAATTTTCCATGCCGTTCTGAAAACAGGTGCTTCCTTTGTGAATTCAAGTTAGTGAATTTATGTGGTCATTGCAACCTAGTTTCAACTCTGGTTCTAAAGAACAAAGCCATTTTCTTTGCCCTGAAGATTGACATTTGCTTGCAGAGATTAGGCACTTCCTGTGCCCCTGGGTCCCGTTCTGCTGGTGCAGTTGGGGAGGTCAGAGGGAAGCCAACACATTGGTGAATGTTCTTCCACGGCAGTGGGAGGTGCCCGGAGTCTGTGCATATCTGCACAGGGCAGGCTGAAGCTTGCTTAGATATTTATCAGGGATTCCAGGGTGCGCCCATTCTATAAGGTAGCAGTGAAAAATCTGCATGCAGTTCCTTTGTTCTCCGTAAACCGTCAGTGTGAGACCTGTTGTCTCTGCCTCTTCTCATCTCCCCGCTTTCCATGCCTTTCCTTCTGCCCTGGCAGAAAGCAGCCCCGCATCTTCACATTCTGACTTCTGGAATGGAATGAAAGAGTTTCTTTCTGTACAGAGAGGTTTGTTTTACACAGAGCTGCCTTTGACGGAGAAAACTCCCCCCCGACAGATTTAGATCATAATGTGTTGGCACCAAGCCAGGAAGGGTGGCCATAAATTGTGATTTGAATGAGGTTTCATCAAGTCTTTGTCCTGTCATCTCCTTCCTGGCAGGGAATTTTGGGCAAGTTAAACCCAATTTAACCCAATTGCTGTTTTGGTCAATGTGTGATAGGCATACTTTAAATTAGAGACACCATGTTGAGATGCACACTATGAAAGTATTCGGGCGGTTAACAAAATGTTCTAAAGAATAGGAGGAACGATTCCAAGCTGACGCTAAGCAGTGCTTTTCATTTATACATGACTGTAGTTGTGCAAGCGGTAAAATGTCTTACCAACATTTTCTTGGTCTAAACTTTGGGAAACAGAATAGGCGATAGGACTTCTGGTTCATTTGAGAGAAAATGAGATTGAACTTTCTTGGCAATTTTTAAATTTCTGGTTGGCAAAAAATGTGATTGGAAGCAAATCTAATAGAAAGTAATGTGTTCATTTTGGGTGACATGTATAAAGATTTTTGTGTATTGGTTTCTACTTTTCTGAATTTTTTTTTCAAAAGGAAAGAAGAAAAGTGGGAGAGAAAGGAAGAGGGAAGGAAACAGTTTGAAACGTGGACCTTTAGCATTGCTTTTTGATGCACAAAGAGCTGTGTAGGAATTTGGGGCTGGTGTGGTTGCTCATGGCTGTAATCCTAGCACTTTGGGAGGCTGAAGTAGGAGAATCACTTGAGGCCAGGAGTTCAAGACCAGCCTTGGCAACATAGTGAGACCCTGTCTCTACAAAAAATTTTAACAAATTAATGGGGCATGGTGACATGCGCCTGTAGTTCCAGCTACTGAGGAGGCTGAGGCAGGAGGATCACTTGAGCCTAGGAGTTTGAGGCTTCAGTGAGCTCTGATCATGCCTCTGTACTTCAGCCTGGGTGACAGAGCGAGACCCTGTCCCTTAAAAAAAAATAAGGGAATTTGTCACCTGCTGTATGTGTGACTTTGGCCAAGACAATGTCTCCTCTGCCTCAGGTTTTGTTTTTTAACAAATGACATTTAAAAATAGGCATGATAGTTCTTTGTTAAGACATGCAATCTCTTCAGAGCCAAGCATAGTGCTTAGTGCATAAAAGATACCTCAAAAATCTTAGTTGTCTTTCATTATCTCTTTGATGTCGCATCACAGATCTGTAGCTGAATTGAATGCAGACCCTTGTCACTTCCAGGCTGTGCTTAGTATAGGTCTTGCTAGAAGGCTGTCCGCCTAAATACAGCGATATCACAATGATTGAAGGGTCCCTCTGCCTTTGTTTCTTCCCCCCATAAAAAGGTGGTAAGACATAAAAGGTTATTTTTTCTCCCTTTATGTTAACCATATTTATTGAGGACCAACTCAGAGCCAGGCAGTGTTCTGGGAGGTAGGGATGCAGTGGGAATAAGACTAACCAAGTCACGGCTCTCATGAAGTGACATTCTTGGGAGAGACAGACGGTGAAAAGCCAAGTGTCAGGCGGTTGGCGATAACGGTGTGGCGAACACCGCGGTGGGCGGAGAGGGCAGACATCTACAGTGTGTTTATCTTAGACAGGGTGGTCTCCAATACTTCTCCCAGGAGGTATGATCCTGAGGTCTACGTGGAGGGAGGGAGCAGGCTTCGTGGAAGTCCGGGGAAAAAACATTCCAGGCAGAGGGAACTGTGAATGTGTTGAAGATTGGCAGGGGGCTTGTGTAGGAAAGGCAGCAAGGGACAGGACCTGGGGTCGCCGGCAAGGTCACCGGCAGGAGGGAGGCTCTTGTTTGGGTTTTGTGTGCAACAGAAAGCAACAGAAGTTGAACCCCCAAACAATCCCTCTACTACTCTTAAGAGACTGCTGGATGTGGTTTGCAGAGAAGATGGAAAATAATGGTGTATCTGTTACTTTGATTACAATTCCCATCATATAATAATTAACTGTTAGCTGTAATTATAGGACTTCCTCTAATTTAGTTTAGCACTCTGGGGACCTCTATTAGCCTATATCCCAATCAATTTCACAGCCATTAAGGGGGAAAAAAGCAGTGTTCCTGTTGAATTTTAAATCTAGCGGGAGAACCATCCACCTATTTGTGAACCTGCCTTATTTTCTTTCCGTTCCTGAGGTTGTCCCCCCCTGTTCAGGCCCTCCCAGCTGGCGTGCTGTTTCAGGCATGAACATGTTGTTTCCTAATTAGGATAGATTTTCACAGATAGCTGTTAATGAATTCCATGCCTCTCACGTCCTTTTATATAACAAAAATTTTCACCTGGCAGCCAGCGAGACGCATGTGTCCCCTCCCCAAGATAGATGTTTCAGTCAATATTTATTCTCTCGTCTAGCACCTTTTACCACCCTCCTGCCCTCCACGGAGGTTCATTTTTGTCGAGAAATGTAACCCAATCTGTTTTCTCAGTTGGATTGAACGATACGTTCTCCCGTCACAGAAATACAGGCTGGCCCTCTCTTTTGCCTCTTTGGCATATCTGGTGATTTGCTGTGTTTAGATGACCTCTGCCTCCTAGGGCTCCTCTTGTCCAATTTTCTCTGATGCTTTTGTAGTGAACGCCCCTCTTCCTGTCACATGGCCGCAGCGGCACGCCTGTCCCCAGTGGATGGCTTCTCTCTGGAGGCAAGCAGCGAACTGTGCATGGGGCCGTTTGTCACTTCACTGGAAGTAGCCCCCTGAGAAGCAGGGCCATCTCCAGAGAGCTCCACTTATTAGTTTTGAAATAATGTCTGTAGCTTGTGGGTAGCAACTAGAACGCCTCCATGCAATAGAAGAAGGAAACCAAGGCTTGGGGGCAAGGAGGCGGAGCGAATGGTGGCCAAGTGTTGGCCGCCAAGTCATCATAAACGTGCATGTGTGTGTGCATACATGTGTGTCAATAAATAGACTTTCATTTTTAGAGCAGTTTTAGGTCTGCAGCAAAATTGGGTGGAAAACACAGAGAATTCCCATATACCCCCCTCTCCCCTCCACTTCACCCCACCAATATCAATCAGCGAACCAACATTCAGTCACTGTCATCACCCGGAGTCCATAGTTTACATCAGAGTTCACTCTTAGTGCTGTACCTTCCGTGGGTTTGGACAAATATATAATGACTTGTATCCACCATTACAGTATTGTACAGAATTAGTTTCACTGCCCTAAAAACTCTCTGTGCTCTGCCCATTCGTCTCTCCCTCCTCTAACCCCTGATCTTTTTACGGTCTCCTTAGTTTTGCTTCTTCCAGAACGTCAAATAGTTGGAGTCATACGGTGTGTAGCCTTCTCAGATTGGCTTCTTTCACTTAATGATTTGTGTTTACAGTTGCTCCGTGTTTTTCTGTGGTTTGATAGATCATTTCCTTTTAGCACTGAATAATATTCCTTTGTACGATCTATACTACAGTTTATCCATCCACTTGCTGAAGGACATCTTGGTTGCCTCCAAATTTTAGCAATTATGAAGCTTCTATAAACATTCACGTGTAGGTTTTTGTGCGGACATAATGTAAATAGAAATATGTATTTATATATTATATATATTTAATGAAGTTTGTTTTTTCTGATTTGGAGAAAGCATGTGCTCAACTGTATATTTGGAAAACATAAAAAGACAAAATCTTTAAAAATCAGTATAAGTCTATTTATTAATTTACTGTAACAAAATACATGAAATCGGAGCTCTCCTGGAAATGCAAGACATATGGTCATGATCTATTGTTAACAGTCAGTGGTAAAGACAGGAAAGATTTAGGGCGTTCCAAATGTGGGTTCTGTTTCCATTAAAAGTGCTTCTTAGGTGACTTTTTATGATATTCCACATTCAAACAAACACTGCCAGCTTTACAGAGTAGCTAACTCAGAAGTCCCCTGGAACAACAGAAGTCCAAGAAGGTGCTGAAATTCTTCCCTCAAAAAAATCCACATACACTCTAGTGATGGTCTTCAGTGCCGGTTGAGGGAAATCCCAGCATTCACGCAGAATCCAGCAGTTTGGACGCACACAGATTTGTAAGGCCTGATGTGACAGTTTTGAGGTCTGGCCGCTTCGTGTCTCCCAGGCATCCTCCAGGTGCAGCGGTGAGGGAGGGCACTGCCCAGGGGTGGCGGGCGGTGTTGGGGTGATGGAGCGACAATGCCTGGAAAGCAGCCCCAGGAGCGGATGTCATCTGACCCCGGACTCCTGCTGCTTTTCATTTTTTATTTTTAACAAGGCAAACAAAGTCTGATCCAACTTAAAAATATTATATTATCTTTTCCTGATTTCTGTGAATGGTAGTACAGATGCTCCTCAACTTATGATGGGGTTACATCCTGACAAGCTGGATTTAGTACACCTAGCCTACCAACATCCTCCCTTAGCCTCGCCTTCCTTCAGTGTGCCCAGAACACTGACATTATTAGCCTGCAGTTGGGCAGAATCCTCTAACACAAAGCCTACTTTATCATAAAGTATTGAATTACCTCATACAATTTATTGAATGCTACACTGAAAGTGAAAAACAGAATGGTTGTACAATTTCTACTGAATGCATATTGCCTTAGCATCTTTGTAAAGTCGGAAAATTGTAAGTTGAGCCATCATAAGTTGGGGACCATCTGTATATGCCTAGCAACTTTTTCTTCTTTAAAATATCCATTATCTCTTTCTGGTGGAAGAAAGCAGGTCTGGGGGCAAGGGTACAAATGAAGGTTCATGTGTCAAAATGTATAAAAGTTGTTGCAAATGAAGCTAACAAATTGTAAAATAAAACATGTTTTACTCTCCTACTTTGATACAAAAATTTTCACAATCACCTGGAAAGGTGGGTACAGATTTCACAACTGTTAAACTGCGTGAACAATAACACGGAGGTGAAGGAGCCAGCCCCGCCACGGCCCACCCTGTCTTCCTCCTCGTGGACACTGCGGCTTGCACAGAGAAGCTCTCTAAAAACCTCACAGTGGCCGCCTGCTAGAGTTTGGATATTTGACCCCTCCAAATCTCATGCTGAAACTCTATCTCCGTGTTGGAGGTGGGGCCTAGTGGGAGGTGTCTGGGTCCTGGGGACGGATCCCTCATGAATGGCCTGGTGCTGACCTGAGAATGAGTCTGGCTCCATTAGCTCCCGGGAGAGTCTCCCCGACTCCGGAGCTGGTTGTTAAAGAGAACCTCACACCTTCCCCTTCTCTCTCTTGCTTGCTCTCTTGCCATGTGATCTGTGCACACGCCAGCTCCCCTTTGCCTTCCGCCGTGCACGGTGGCAACCTGAGGCCTCCCCAGGAGCGGATGCTGGTGCCACGCTGCTTGTGCAGCCTGTAGGACCCTGAGCCGAATAAACTCCTTTTCTTTACAAATTACCCAGGCTCAGGTATTCCTGTATAGCAACACAAGTGGACTAAGACAACGTCCTCAGGTATATTGGCGCACATGTGGGGCCGTCCCCTGCCTTGTAGGACAGAACGAAGAAAGCATTTTATGGAGGGCTTGGACTTGGGCACTGGGTTCAGGGTGCCAGGATGTGGTCTGGAAAGGTATTGGGTCGGCGCATCTCCTTGTCTTCTGTGGAATCCTTGCCTCGTTAAGGAAGGGCGTGGCCAGTGAAGGGCCAGAGAAGCCCTTCTGGTGTGAGTGCCCCCATCCTTTGCTGCTAGGAATCTTTGAACTCTGGCCTGGTTTTGATCTTGGAGAAGTTAGCCGTCACTTTTCACCTGAAGAAAGGGAATGAGAAGCATCCACTTGTACTGTGTTGGAATCCAGCAGCATGCAGTTAAAAAGTTGTTTTTAACGAGTGAATATCAGTGTATCCTGGCATATGTTCATTTAAAAAGCTTTGGGTTTGATCAAATAGTAAAATATACAATACATTTATACAAGTTGGTTCATTGTTGTTTTCTGGCTTTTCCCTTTTCAAGTACCATAAAAGCTTCAGTCTTTGATCTCAGGGATCACATTTCATCTCCTGGAATCTTCTCTGGTGGCTTCTTCCTGCTCACAACACCTGCAATGATGTAGATGCTCCTGTGTTCTTAATTCTTGCTTTGAAGGGATGCTCGTGAGAAGAGCTAATTTTAGTACATAGGAAAAGTCCAAATGCAAGTCAAGTTTAAAGTGGAAGGGGTTTTCTTAAAGGGTGGGATAGTGAAGTGAACATTTATACTGATAAATCCCTTGTCATTTTTGGTAACACTAATACAAAAGTTTTATAAATTATTTATCAGTGAGGGTCTCAAAATGCTTTAGAGAGACGTAGAAAACTAAGAAAGTTGGAGTCCTGAAAGTTCTTCTGGTGATTGAAGAAAATTAATATAATGCCTTATTTTAAAATCATTAGTTATTTAATCAAAACTGAAAACATCATGTCCATAATATTAACTGACCCTAACCCTAACCCTAACACTAATGCTGACCTTAATGCATACTGAGGGACGAGTGTGACTTCTCCAAAATCACTCACATGTTCTTTTGCTCTTGCTTAAGAAAGTTTTTGTGCTTTCCAAAAAATTCCTCTAATAAGTTTTTTTTTTTTTTAAATCTGTTTAAAATGAGGAAGCTATACAGAAAAGTGATATGTTCCAGGGCTTTTTCCCACTGCTGGAAATATTTCTGATTATTGAATGTAATGAAATAAATTTGTCATGTTGGACATTATGCGCGGCTGAGCACACAATAAAGAGTCCGAACCTTGGAGTGGAGGCTTGACATTTATAGTTATAAATATGTACTTTAGGAATTGATTTATGTGGAAAAATACCAGTGCTAAAGTAGATAAATTGAAGCTTGTTCTCACTAAGTAGGTTAGACAGTTCATCAAATATTGGTTAAAATCTTTCTCTCTCTTGAGATTGGAAATAAGAGATTAAATGGCAGTGTCCAAAGCAGGGGACTTGGTCCAGCTGACCCGCCTGCTCACATGAATGAATGGACAGCCTGCGTATACCTGGCACTTAGCACACAGGTCAGCAACCAAGGGCCCAGGGGCCGACTCTGGCTGCTGCTTTTTTTTGTTTGCTCCTTAAGCTAAGAGTGGATTTTATAGTTTTAAATGGTTGGAAGAAATCGTAAGAAGAATAATACTTTGTGATATGGGAAAGTTACATGAAACTCAAACTTCAGTGTCCATGAATAAAAATTTATTGGAATATAGCCGTGCCCACTCATTTATGTACAGCCCATGGCTGACTTCACGCTACGGTGGCGGAGTTGACGGGGTGTGACCCAGACTTTACGGCCTGAAAAGCCTGATTTGCTGGTTGTTCCTTTACAGAAAAAGTTTCCTGAACTCTGGCTTAGCAGAACCAGAACTAGTTGCTGCGGCAGCCTGTGATCTTCCCTTCCTTCCCTTTGTGATCTTTCTTTTCCCTTAAGTTTGCGTTTGATGATGGGTACTGCTTACCGAGTGCTTGCTATTTTCCAGTTTTTCACTTTATTTGATCCTGATATTAATTGTATGATGCAGATAGAATTATTATCCCCATTTTACAGATGAAGAAATGGAAGCATGACAAGTCGGCAGGTGAGGCGGGAGTCAGCGTCCGGCGGCCTGGCTCCGTGTGCTTTCTGTGGGCCTCTCTGTCCCTGCCTCTTGGAGGTCGACGTCAGGCAGTTGTGTACCTCTCTGTTATTCACATTATAGATGTGGATGTGCGTGTACGTGTGTGTGTGAAGTTTCTTTACCTAGTCTTGATGGGCTGCAATATGTTTCTTTTTTTTTTTTTTTATTTCAGCATATTATGGGGGTACAGATGTTTAGGTTACGCATGTTACCCTTGCCCTCTCCTCCCCCCCTAAGTCCTAGTTTCAAATATGTCCATCCTTCGGGTGGTGCGCATTGCACTCTTTGTGTACAATACGTTTCTTAATACACGTTGAAAGATAGTTACAGCCATAAAGATTAAACACGGGTTTACATGTACCGTTAAAAATGGTTCCCTGTCCCATTAGTGGTATGTGTAGCACATCTGTGCCACCCCCTCGGGTCCACTCTTAGCTCTTGGCCCATTTGTGGGTCTTAAGGATGTTAAAGTGTTTTTTAACTCTGCTTTTTAAATTTAAACCTGTACAGTCTTGAGGACAGCATAGACTAATTCAAGGAAGTTGAAAAACATTTTTAATGTAGGTACCTTTCCTTTTGATCTTTGATATTTTTTCCATTTGATGATGTATTTGCTTGATCGCTTTTATTTCCAAATCCCCATCAGATGTGATGTACTTCCTTATATATCCCAATTCATTCATTCAACTCGAACTTCCTATGTGTCCAGCTCTATGCTAGGAACCAGAAGCACATCTGCACACACCACAGGATACGTGGCCCAGAGTGAGTTACAAGAATATGGTCCTTAGCCAGCAAATGTCTTCACCTGCTCTACTTAGATTTAGCATTTGCATTGCTCCTGGGGTGTCCGATTGCATATGATAATTTTGAAACAGCAGGTCCCAGCAGATAGAGGAGCAGCTGATCAGGAAACCTGTCCATTGGCCCAGATTGTTCTGATGATTTGCGGTATAACCTTGGAAACGTCGTTTTATTTTCCATTCCAGGTTTTCATTCTGGAAAGTGGAAAGTAACAGCGAATGAAGCTGCTCTTAACAAAATCAAGTGCCCCATATACTGTAATGAGTTCTGCTTGTCATTTCTCACGCCTTTCTTGTTTACATGGACACTTCCTGTTGGTCGGTAACCTTATGATGTAGATATAATGTAGGAAGATACTTATATACAACATGAAGCCTGCAATCTCATATAGATTGCAGGAGCTTTTCTTTCCCGAGGCATAACTGGAATTCACCGTGGAAATGACAACCTGAACAAAATGGGTGAACAGTGTGGGTGGACAAGGCCAGTGTCAGTTTGGGGAATCTGTAAAAGCGCATTTGGAGATCGTTTGTAAGGTCGAGTGAAAGGACTGCAGATGTGGGAAGAGGTGCCTGGGGCAGGATTCATCCTACCAGCTTTTGAGTTCCTGGTGAGTGACATGTAGCCTAGGGTCCGGCACATAATAGGTGTCCCCTGAATACCATTTTGCACAATCCTTGTACTGCTTGGTGGCCTGTGGCACTTAGAGAATCACCGTATGTTTAGATTCTGAGAGGGTAGGATTAGAGCTTTTTATTCTCCTGTGTATTCTAAATTTATGAAAACGATGATTATGATTTGCACTTTAAAGAGATGTTTATAATACTGAAAATTGTGGTTTAAACGTAAATCCATAGTGATTGTTCATGGAGGTGAAAATGATTAATTTTCCATAGTGAAGACACAAAAGCGTACTTCTTGAACCAATAATGTTGCTTGAGTAGCTGTTTTATGTTATTTAGAATGATATGCTTTTAGTAAGTAATTTTTTTTTTTTTTTTTGAGACAGATTCTCACTGTGTTGCCCGGGCTAGAGTGAGTGCCGTGGAATCATCCTAGCTCACAGCAACCTCAGACTCCTGGGCTTAAGCAATCCTTCTGCCTCAGCCTTCCAAGTAGCTGGGACTACAGGCATGCGCCACCATGCCTGGCTAATTTTTTCTATATATTTTTAGTTGTCCAATTAATTTCTTTCTAATTTTAGTAGAGATGGGGTCTCGCTCTTGCTCAGGCTGGTTTCGAACTTCTGAGCTCGAACAATCCGCCCGCCTCGGCCTCCCAGAGAGCTAGGATTACAGGCATGAGCCACCGCGCCCGGCCACCATCATTCTTGAATAGCAAAAAAACAAAAAATGGGAAATGTGTCAAATGAGAACAAACAGGGAATCTTGTTTAGAGGGGGTATTGCACCTGACAATTCCACACCAGTAGAATTCTTCGGTGATTCAATTCAATTTAATCGAAGGTAATTTCCTTATGTAAATCCCTTATGCGATTCAATTACATAAAGAAATTCTCCAAATGCTTCCTACTAATACAATCACCCTGATCAGATTTCCTTCATTCCTTGCTCAGTTTTAATAATTTTAACTTTTTTAAAAAAAGATTTGTAAAAACTTTTTATGTAAATTCAAGTCTTACTTTAAAGACATCTCTTGTGGGGGAGAGCAGGACCTGCTTCTTTACCAAGGGCACTTCAGTTGCTATTTTCTATTTACAAGAAGGGGTGGTGTGTTTCCATGTCTTAGCAGTTACACAGGCATAAATGAATAAATTAGCATTCGCCTACATTTAAATCTTATAACCTTAACTACTGGACAGTTGACTCTAATTGATTTATTATTGCTCACAGTTACTGTTTGCCAACTAAAGCCAAATGTTAAGGTAAATGACAAGCTACTAACCAAAAAAATGATATGGCAGTGCCCCAGTTCTTAGGCTCAGAAGTCTTTCTGTGGCCCATGATTAAGGACTGGGTGACACTGATTTTCTTTTGCTGCATGCTCTAGTAAGTCTATTTGGTATGCATAGTCCATTCTCAACCACCTATTTGAGGTTTCGGGCTTCCCTAGGTTTTGAAATTTGGTCTTAAGTCTAGTTTACCTCGTTAGGCGAAGGCCAGATACAGCCAGGTACACTTAACTACTCCCCAGAAATTTCAGTGACTTCTCTGTCATTTCTGAGAATGAAACCCAAGGTATTCACATTGCCGCCTCCACCTATGACCAGCAACCCGAGTGCCCTAAATGTGTGTGTGCTTTGGTAGATATTAAGTATTTGTGCAAATGCACAGGCCCCAAAAAGGGACTGGGTCCCATCCTTATGGATATACAGATTGATTTTCTTACTGGGAATTCAGAAGATTACACCTCCCAGCTCTCTTGCAGTTAGAAGAGGGCATGTAACCAGTTCTGGGAAATGAAGTGTGAGAAGTGACTTGTATCATTTGTAAGCTATGGCAGTGGTGAGACCCTGTACAACTGCTCAGCCCCCTCCAGTTTCCCTCTTGCCCTGCTGGGGGAGAGACACTCCAGATGGAGGAGCTTCTGTCAGCTGGTCCCTGAGTGACTATGCGGCCAGAGTTCCACCCCCCTACCCTATGCCATACCCCACGCCCGCCACCTGCCCATTCAAACTAGATGTGCAGCTGGAGCAAGAAAGAATGCTTTATGGGGTAGGCCACTGAGATTTGGGGGCTAAGGTTACTGCAGCCTAAAATAGCCCATCCTGACTAGCACAGTGTTGGTTGTCTCAATTAAGTGACATATTTCTCCAAGGAATTTCTTCTGTGTGACTCCTACATTAATATGTCTCATAATTCTCACAAGAAAAGTCACCTTCACTTACTTATTCACTCGCACTCAAGACTTGAGTTTGACTTTAAAGGAGAGACAGAATTTGGAAAAGTTAAGAAAGAGGAGAGATCATGATATGCCAGAGAAATAGGTTGAGTTATTCTGACCATTGTAGGAAATAGTATGACTTAATAAACATGTTCCTTTGATAAAAACGGCTGATGAAAACCAAAGATGCTCAATTTCAGTTCCATCTTCCCTTAGTGGATGGAGGAGTGAATAGTCACAAACCACAGGCAAGGCTGTCCATGGATTTACTAATTGGAAGGTGTTTCTCCCTTCCCATGCTTCACTCCTTGAGCCAGTTTCTTGAGTATTTGTGTGAATGCACAGGCCCCAAAAAGGGACCTGGGCTACTCCAAAAAGATCAGCTTCCCACTTGAATTGACCTATCCCTATACCTCCGCCAGAAAGATTTCAGACCATTTGGAAAGTGGTGAGTGCCTGTAGTCCCACCTAATCAGCAGGCTAAGGTGGAAGAATCGCTTGAGGTCTGGAGTTCCAAGCCATACTGTGCTATGATAGTGCTGTGAATAGCCACTGCACTCCAGCCTGGGCAACAGAGCGAGACCCAGTCACTTAAAAAAAAAAATGTGAAACAGAAAATTTCAAGGCTAACAGCTTCAATAGCGATTGTGTGTGTGTGTGTGTGTGTGTGTGTGTGTGTGTGTGTGTGTGTGTGTGTGTCGGGAGTGGAAAGGTAATGTGTTTTGAGGATGTGCTATATTAGAGTGTGTATATATGGTACATGAATGTGATCATGTACGTTATGGGAAACATCATTGTTATACTTGCCACTATCCTCAGAAGAGTAATAGTAAGAAAAACGACACAACGATAGATAGAATTATGTAGAGAAAGAAATACAACATATCTGAACGCTTAGTATATTCCCAACACGGTTCGCTGTGGTCTGAATGTTTGTGTCCCCCACTCCCCAAAATTCATATGTTAAAACCTAATCACCAACGTGGTGGTATTTGGAAGTGCACCCTTGGAAGGTGATTATGACATGAAGGCAGAGCCCTCATGAATGGGATTAGTGCCCATTATAAGAAGAGACCCAGAGAGCTGTCTCATCTCTCCCATCATCTGAGGACACAGTGAGAAGGCATCATCCTATGAAACAGAAGGTGAGTTCTCACCAGACACCAAATCTGCCAGCGCCTTGGTCTTGGACTTCCCAGCCTCCAGGACAGTGAGAAATAAATTTCTGTTGTTTATAAGCCACCCAGTCTATGGCATTTTGTTATAACAGCCCAAACAAATAAAGACACTGTTCTAAGCACTCTATATGTATTAGCTCATGTATCCTTCACAACAATCATGTAAGACAGGAACTATTATCCTTATTTTATGAATGAAGAAACTGGGGCACAGAGATGTTAAATAAGTCACCCAAGATCTCACAGTTTGCAAGTGGTGGAGACAGGATTTGAATATAGCAATCTGACTCCAAAGCCCACACTGGTGTAGGGAATGATACATATGTACTCTGAGCTTGATTGATACATGCAAACAATTGCGTTTCCTTTTGGCAACATCCTAAATCTGGAAATCACCCTATTCCGGCTATGGGCAGCCTCTTTCCACCAGACAAAGCCTAAGTCTTCCTACTCACCAATGGCTTCTACTATTTCTATCATGTGTTGTATATTTGAGAGGAAAAGTAAAATACTTTTTATAATCATCAGGTTTTTATTTAAGCCCTTTTCTATTTTTTATTATGAAAATCTTCAAACATCCAGAAAGTAGGGAGAATAAAATAATAAACTTCCACATGCCCATGATAATCCACCTCTTCACAATCCAGTCACCCCTCTCAAATTCCCCCATCCCCACCCCCGTGGTGGGTGGCTTCTGCCTCCACCATGCCATTGAAACTCATCAAGGATTTCCAATGACCTCTTGAAATCACAATTCAAGGAATTCTTCCCAACCTTTTTGGTTTTTTTTGTTTATTTGTTTGTTTGTTTGTTTTTTATTTCAGCATATTATGGGGGTACAGATGTTTAGGTTATGTATGTTGTCCTTGCCCCACCTCCCCCCCAAGTCCGAGTTTCAAATATGTCCATCCTTCAGGTGGTGCGCATTGCACTCTTTGTCTATGCATATACCCGACCCCTCCACCCTCCACCCCCCTCCCTCCCCCCTTCCCCCTGCCCAACATCCAATAGATGTTATTCTTATACGTGCACTTATGTGTTGATCAGTTAATACCAATCTGATGGTGAGTACATGTGCTGTATAAGAAAGACACCTGCACCCGAATGTTTATAGCAGCACAATTCACAATTGCAAAGATGTGGAAACAACCCAAGTGTCCATCAATACATGAGTGGATTAATAAAATGTGGTATATGTATACCATGGAGTACTATTCAG